>PVJI01022231.1:0-25649 GCA_004026765.1 Micronycteris hirsuta | reverse complement strand
TCGTTAATTTTTCGTCGAATTCTGAAAGCATCCTTATTACCAGGGATTTGAACTGTGCATCTGATAGGTTGGCTATCTCTTGGTCGGTTAGCTCTGGGGTTTTGATCTGTCCCTTTCTTTGGGCCATTTTTCCCCCCTCGGTGAACCTGTTACTGTAAGGGGGGCGGAGTCTTGGGGCTCCCCTGTGCAGGGAAGTTCCTGGTAGTTGTGCTGGGACCGTAGCCTCTGGGGGCGGGGCCTGAGCGCACAATGGCGCCTTCTCCGCTCTCCGCACCCACACCGCCTCCTGCAAGCACTTCGGGCCCCCCTGTGCTGGCTCCGGGGGTCGCTCCGGGGTCGGTGGACAGGCTGCACAGCTCCAATCCCCCGAGGGTCTCCCCAGCGAACTTTCCTGTGAGGCCCGGCGTTCCTCTGGCCAGGGACTCCACCCCCTCACCTGCTCTTGATCTGCGCCGTTGAGTTGCGCCCCGCCTTCCCCCAGGTTCTCTCTGCACACGAATGCAGACCTGCTGAGTCCACCGGTCTCTCGGCCCCGCTGGGTCTGGATGAGCCGGGCGCAGACTGAGCTTCAGTCGGTCCCCTGGGTATGCTTCAGCCCCACGGGAACGCCCCTCCAACTGCGGACCTGCCGTCTGCTCACCTGCTCGCCGTGGGGTCGCCAAGCGCTCTCCCTTCGCTCTGCACCTTCTGGCTCACCAAACTTGATGAATGTATCTTCTTTAATTCCTTGGTTGTCGGACTTCCTCTCAATATGATTTTCTGTCAGATCTGGCTGTTTCTGGATGTGTAGATTTCTGTTTTTTTCCCTTGTTTGGCTGTGCGAGGCGGTACGGTGCATTCACCTATGCCGCCATCTTAGGAAGTCTCTAACTTCACTACTTCTAATATCAGTTCCAATGCCTAGTTTCCCAAATATAACTCTAATTTGTCACTTTCCTTCAGTTTTTTTATTGTTGTTCTATTACAATTGTCCCCATTTTCTCCCCACCACTCTCCCCTGCCCCACCCATCCCCCCCCTTCCACACTCAATCCTACCCCCTTTGTCCATGGGTCTTTTATACATGATCCTTGATGACACTTCCCCTTCTTTCCCCTGGTACTCCCCTTCCTCCTCCCCTCTGATGACTGTCAGTTTGTTCTTTATTTCAATGTCTCTGGTTATATTTTATTTGCTAATTTGTTTTGTTGATTAAGTTCCATTTATAGGTGAGATCATATGGTATTTGTCTTTCACCTCCTGGTTTATTTCACTTAGCATAATGCTCTCCATTTCCATCCATGCTGTCAAGAAGGGTAGGAGCTCCTTCTTTCTTTCTGCTGTGTAATATTCCATTGTGTAAATGTACCACAGTTTTGTTTTGTTTTTTTAAGATTTTATTTATTTATTTTTAGAGAGAGGAGAAGGGAGGGAGAAAGAGCAATGTATGGTTGCCTCTCACATGGCCCTCACTGGGGGCCTGGCCTGCAACCCAGGCATGTGCCCCGACTGGGAATCGAATGGGGACCTACCTTTTGGTTCCCAGCCCATGCTCAATCCACTTAGCTACACCAGCTGGGCTATGTACCACAGTTTTTTGATTCACTCATTTACTGATGGACACTTAGGCTGCTTCCAGCACTTGGCTATTGTAAATTGTGCTGCTGTGAACATAGGGGTGCATAGGTTCTTTTGAATTGATGTTTCAGGATTATTAGGGTATAATCCCAGCAGTGGAATTGCCAAGTCAAAAGGCAGTTCCATTTTTAGTGTTGTTTTTTTTAATCATTACAAAATCCTTCCCATGCTTCCTCAGTAATTTTTTGGAGCCTCAGGTTCTTTGCCAAGTTATCTAATGCTCTGTAAAAAACTCCAAAATATGTTAGAGGAACTTATGTACTGAAAGAAAACTATTATAATGTATGTTATATAAGGTATAAAATAAGAAATATTATAAGAAAGATATAAGGTAGCATAGAATATTAAAAGAATGCTTAGCCAGGAGACAGAAGACTAGAGTCTAGACCTGTCTATGCCACTGATTTGGAGCAGGTCCCTTTACTTGTTGGGGCCTCACTTTCTTTATTATAGAATTAGGAGGTTGGATTGGTTGATTTTCTGTAAGTGTTCATATTATATGCCCTCTCTCTCCCCCTCTGCCCATACCACTTCAATAGTGCCTGCAGGCTTTGGAGTTTCTGCATTCCAACCAGGTCATTCACAGAGATATCAAGAGTGACAACATCCTGTTAGGAATGGATGGCTCTGTCAAGCTAAGTGAGTAGGAGTGATACTACTACTCTTCCCTGTGGGACCCTGTCTTGTGGGATGTTATTCCTATAATATAGTAGCTATGGAACTCACCAAAGAGTCTATTTATTTCACTATTTAGTTCTTGGGATATACGGGATCTTTTTATTACTCAGCACTATATAGGGTGTCATTTTTTTCGTTCATTTAGAAATTTAGCCAAAAAAATTTACTGAATGCCAACTATGTGCTAGGTCTTCTGATGGGCACTGAGGACACTTTTGCCTGTCTTCAAGTAGTTCTCAGTCTAATAAATGAAACATGAAATACATAATTACAAAAATGAGTTTAATGTAATTTTTACCATTCTGTCATTCATTGAGCAAACTTTTATTAAATGTCTATTATATCCCAGACCCTCTGGGAATAACAAAATGAGTAAGAAGACATAGTCATTCCTGTCAAAGTCCTTATAATTTAAATAAACATATATTTGCAATGTAATCTAAATGAACCGCAGGCAGAAAATTGTGTTCAAAAGTGTTACCAGCACTCCAGACAGACAGGCTGTGTCATGGGTGGATGGACAGCTTATGGGAAGACTGTCAGCGGTCTCAGTTCTGGGCACAGGGTGAAGAACTGATAAAAGCAGGTGATTAGATTTTAAGTCTGGGATTCATGCCTAGGAAATAAAGCAAGGACCTAGTTGCCAGATTTTGGCATATGAGAATGGTTTTCAAGAAGAATTGGGGCAAGTCATCAAGGCCAAAATGGGCAGCTTGGATTTCAATGCCTAGTCCCGCTGGGTTGAGGATAGGTAAGAGGCCGAGGTGGTGTTTGTTACATTCCCCCTACTTCTCTGCAAGACTGAACAGGGGACAGGTTAGGAGGTAGACATGAAAGTGGCAGTTACGTGACTCCAGCTTTGAGGAGACAGGGATTGCAGCAGGTGGGAGTGAGACAGAGCTTGACACCTAGGGGTAGGTGTATAATCAATACTCATGGAGGAGTGCCCCGAATATAAGTCCTTTCCTTCTTCTCTTCTCTTCTCCTAGCTGATTTTGGGTTCTGTGCCCAGATCACCCCGGAGCAGAGCAAACGGAGCACCATGGTGGGAACGCCGTACTGGATGGCTCCAGAGGTTGTGACGCGGAAAGCCTATGGACCCAAGGTTGACATCTGGTCCCTGGGCATCATGGCCATCGAAATGATTGAAGGGGAGCCCCCGTACCTCAATGAAAACCCTCTGAGAGTGAGTGTTGCTAGTCCCATTTCAAGGTGTTTGGGCTGTTTTCTCTAGTCCCAGGAAATGGGACTCAGGCTCTTCTCTATGGCTTTCAACCCGGATCTCTCTTTCCTGGATAAAATCAGACATTGTTGAATTTAAAGTATAAGTGCTCAAAGAAAAGAGATATTAGCAGTCACTCATTCATTTACTATAGCATTCAACGACTGAGTTCCTATCATGTGTAAGAAACTGTTCTAATGATGGTAAAACAAATCAATATATAATAACAGAAGGTAAGTGCTGTGGAAAAAAAGCAGAGTGAGGAGTACAAGGGAGTAATGAGGGAAAGAGGGAGAAGTGTGCTTTTATTTAGAGCAAAGAAGGAAGTCCTCTCTTCTAAGTTATTTGGGTGGAAACCTGAAGAAATAAAGGAGGAAGCCACAAGGTTAATCTAACCCAAGAGTTTCCCAGGAATCAGGTGTACAGAAGACTTGATTTGAGAACATGCCTGTTGTATGCAGGGGGAACCAAGATGGCCGATGTCTCACAAGTGAGTCAGCAGGGTGGAGAAGGGTAGACAGGGTCACGGAACTAGCTGGGAGTCAGATCAGGTAAGACCTTCTGGCCATTGTGTAAACTTGGCTTTTATTGTGCAAGAGATGGGAAGGCAATGGAGGATTTTGAGATGAGGCATAACATGATCTGATTTATGTTGTAAAAGTTCATTTTGGCTGCTTTTATGGAAAATAAACTGAAATACTGTTGTGGTCATTCAGTTAAAAGTGGTGGCTTGAGCTATATTTGTAGGAGTAGAAGTAAAGAATGGTTGGACTCAGGAAATATCTTGCACATATGGCTGATAAGATGAATTGGGTATTAGAGAAAGAGGAGTCAACAATGCTATAAGGTTTTGGGCCTTGATTGCAGAAAAAATCGAGTTGCCATTTCCTGAAAAGGTTAAAGAGCAGGAAGTTGGTTATGAATGTGTTAATTTGAAGTGTTTATTAGATGTCCAAGTGGAGATATTGAGTAGAGTTGCCATATGAGTCCAGAGTTCAAGGGCGAGAGGTTAGGACTGTAACTGGAAATTTATTAGTGGGCAGTATATAGGTGGCTTATTTGAAAACCAGAGCTAGATGACAGATGAGGTCACTCACCCAGGGAGTAAGTTTTGAGTACTGAGCCCTGGAGTGCTCTTGTGTTTGAGGCTGGAGAAACTAGCAATGGAGACCAAGGATTTGCCTTCCTCATAGGAGGACTGAGAAATACTTGTTCTGGAGACCAAGAGAACAAAGTGTTTCAAGCTTGATGTATCACATATGATTGATAGGTTGCATGTGTTAAGACAGAAATGAATGTTAGTTTTGCCACTGTCAAGATTACTGATGACCTTAATGATCAGTTAATTAGTAGAGTGATGGGAATGAAAGCCTAATTAGAATAAATTCACAGGAGTGGAAAAATAAGAAGTTGAGATGGCATGTATAAGCAATTGTTTTTTTAAAGGAGTTTTTCTATTAAGGGAACAGAAATTGAATAATATGTCAAAGTGGAGTTGAGGGAGGGTTTGTTTTTGTGTTTTTGAAGATATTATAGCAGTTTGTGTGCTGACGGAATTGACTTAATGGAGAGGAGGAAAATGGTCCTCTACAAGAGAGAAGTTGATATCTGTAGGGGTGCTGTTCTTAACACTTTTCATACCGCTCACGAGTTTTCTTGTGTTTCGCATGCCATCTGTTAAGGACTGCATCACGAGATGATTTAATTAACGTGCAGTTTGCCCAAAATAGTGTGGTCCCTAGCGTATGTCTTAGAGATTTCTATGCGGTACAAAATGTGTTAAGTAGATGAGATAAGTTGAACCAAGTACTGAATTAAAGGGCATTGGATTAGTGTAAAGACAATTTATTTGCTGTAATAGGGAGGGGCCAAGCAAAGTGTATGAATACAGATGCAAGTAGGGTGGTCATTTGGATCATGGGCCAATGTGAAAGTCGTTCTGATTGGCTTTATTTTTTTCATCTCTTCCAACCTCCCATCCAGTGCGGGAATTCCCTGTGTGTTGTCGCTGATAGGTGGCCGTCTCACCCTAACTGGATACCTCTTACTGGGACGTGCTTCAGCGTACCAAATTGAAACTACCCTTTTGGTCCCAGCTTTGCCCTCTGCATCCACATACCACTCATCTTTCACACCTCAGAATGACCTTGAAAGTGACAATTAGTAGGGTGTGATGGAAATAAGACTGGGATATGAGTCAAAGCTCACGTGAGCTCATACAAACAGCGCCATCCCAGGCCTATGTCTTTATGTTTCTGGACTTTATCTGTGAAATGGGGATGATAATTCTTGACCTACCTATTGGATTGGCCAAAAAGTCTGTTTAGTTTTTTCCATAAAATAAAAAACCGTGTTTTTAATTTTCACCAATAATTTAATTGATTTCGATATTTTGGGTCCATTGGCTGTCTCCCACATGACATAATGTTGATTGTCCTCAGTATCTCGATTTGATCGCTGTCAGCTCCAACTGGTAACCCGTGAACATCGTCCAGTGAGAAATCTCTAGCACGAAACTTCACAAACCACTTTTGACACAATCAATCAGTCACAGCACCTTCTCCATACACTGCACAAATCTCTTCTTGCATTTCAGTTGCGTTTTTATCTTTCTTGAAATAATAAAGCATCATATGCCAAAGATGTTGCATATTTTCTTCCCTCTTCAATGTTAAAAAGGCTACACCAAAATTCACCAATTTTGATTTTTTTAAAAAATGCATGCTGATATGACAGCTGTCACAATACGATCTAACAAAATTGTTTCAAATGAAGTGAAAGACAACTAAGTGGTACTAGAGCCATCTTATGGAAAAAACCAAACAAACTTTTTGGCCAACCCAGTATTATCCAGCGTTATTGTGATCATTAAATGAGGTAGAGCTTTGTAAGCACTTTGTGAATAAAGTGTCGAGTGCTGGAAAAGGTTTAGTATCACTCTGTTTTTTCGTTGTTGTTGTTGTTTTGTTTTGTTTTGTTGTCTTATCTTTCCCAGGAGATGCTTCATGTTAGGGGACTAAAAAGACAACGGCAAAACAGGTTGCCGCTTTATAGAACACTTCCTTTTCATATGCCTTTCCTGCCGAAAGAGCTCAGTTCTTAGATGTCTGAGAATTATTTCTGAAGGCACCAGTCACAATTTCCTCCAGCCAACTGGCAGATGTTTAACTCATCAGCCTAAGTGAATAATAAACCCTATAGATCTGTAATCAAGAATAATAAACCTTTGGGTCTGTAACACACTTCATAAGTTTACGAAGTGCCTTCCAATATACTATCTTATTTTATTTTTACAGACGTGGGATAAGCACTATTATCATCCCTGTTTAACAGAGGAGGAAGTAGAACGTTCACTTGCTTGCATGTGGTCACGTGGCTTTTGAAGGTTAAACCTGATCCTTAGGTCATATTCTTTCCAGTGTACCAAAGCTGCCTCTTTGTGTCTAGAGGTGTAAAGCAGCTGACCATATTTCTAGAGGGCATGTCCGGAAACCTCTGTTGGAATCTAAGGTGATTCTCCATTCGTGTTGCCAGGCCTTGTACCTCATTGCCACCAATGGAACCCCGGAGCTTCAGAACCCAGAGAAGCTGTCAGCTATCTTCCGAGACTTTCTGAACCGCTGTCTTGAAATGGACGTGGAGAAGAGAGGTTCTGCTAAAGAGCTGCTACAGGTAACTCTCTCTCCCTATGCGGGGAAGCACCTTATTCTTGAAATCACTACACCAAGCCTGTTTTGTTTCATTTCTGTCTGTGAGGTACTGTGAGCTTATTATAGAGCCGGGCTTCTCTCCTACCGCGTTCTACACTCAACCAATATCCCTAGGTCCCTAACCTACTCCGTCCGGCCTTTGTTCCTGTTCTTCCCTTAGTCTCTTCTTCAGCCTATCACAACTCTCCATTCTCCTAGGCTCTGCTTAAAAATCTACTTTCTGAGCTCCTGTTTAACTTTGCCTGTATCTTTCTTTAGCACTTGTTTTGTTCTGCCTGATGTGGTCTAGCAGAGTTTGAGTCTTGGGGAGAAGCTTTCTGACATGCAAATATTACAAAGTTATACTTTACTGAAAGATAAGCTCAAAAGATGCATTTTTCAGTAAAGGTTATCAGAGGACATAAGTTTAAGAGATAGTTAACTTTTCAAGTCTTCCCAGTTTCTTTATTGGAAACCCTCTCAGGTGGTGGCAGTGATATTCTGTCAGGCTTGGGAAGCCTGATGTCGGGATTTTACCAAGTCTTTCATACTACTGCCTGTATAATCCTTAATATACAGCATCATTATTTCATATGGTTGCAAAAACTACCTTTAGCAGGCCACAATATTGATATTTAACATTCATGTTTCAGGTACAATTTTTTATTACTAGTGCATTTTACTATATTGCCTATGGTGATTTAATAATAAGTACTGTAACTTTATAAAAGTGATTAATCTGTAGGCATGCACAGTCAGCTATTTTTGTATTATGAGGACCAAGAGCAAGTAAGCAGGGCGGGCAGAATAGGACCTACCACACTGCCCTGCATTACAGTTAGTTGTGATCATCTCTGTTTTTCCTGCTAGATTATAACCTCTGTTTTATTGATCTCCAGGTCTCCTCATATACCTAGGACCTAACTCAGAAGAGGTATTCAGAAAAAAAAATTGTTAAATTGACTGGAATTGTTTAAAATATTTACCTTCATTGAAACGTTGCCCTCTGGAACATATTTCGTGTGGCTTTGTAATTGGGGTTACTGGTTAAAGAGCACTGGTCTTTTAGACATGAGATCTTGGTTCTGTCAAGTGTAATCAAATAGTTTCTAGGATCCTTTGGGACTAAAAACCCCTTATAACAGGCAGTACAAGTAGGATTCCTTTGCCTTTCATATGAAGTTTGCCTGGAATCCCTAGGCGTGGGGAAATGTGCAAATATTGTGTTAAGCCTGTGATTGGTGAAGATATTAATTAGGTATCAAATTATAGTTATTGAAAGATTAGTGCCCCCTAGAGTTTTCTTCCTGATATAATAACTAATATAAATGCATTATATTGAATCTTTACCACACTTTATAACAACCCTGAGAGCTACAGCTTCTGTTATTCCCATTTTTACATGTGAGAAAACTAAGGATTCAAACGTTTAATAACTTTTCTATGATTATATATCCAATAAGCAGTGAGTCTGGGATTTCAACCTATGTTTTCAGGCTCTTAAGTTTGTGTGTTCTTGGCCACTGTGCTTTTGTCTCAAAGAGTGTTAAAACTGGAAGAGACTTGGGGTTTATCTAGTCTACTTTACTCACTATATAGAGAAGGAAAGTGAAGCCTCCCAGTTGGGTGTTTGATCATGCTGCTTTCTCAACTCAGAAGGTTGTAGAAACAAGTGATCTGAGGACATTGGCTCTTTAACTTGTTACTGTACATCGTAAATATTCAAAACCATGACTTTCAGAATCTGAGATAATGAAAGCTTCACATCTATTTCTTCTGTGCAAACACATGTATGGGTAAAAGTACATAGGATGTTATGTTGGAGTTCATATCTGCATGATTGAGCCATATCTTTTATTCCTTTCATAATAATAGTCACTTCTTGTTCTCAGTACCTCTTTATGTCCTATCTCTGTCCTGAAGGAAGTTGAAGCAACTTCTAGCAAAGAATATATATGTATGCCTGTATGTGTGTGTCTATACACATATGCAACATGATTTAAAAGGGACTTCTAAGGATGGCAAAAATATCAAACATGCAAATAATTTGAGTTAAATAGTTTTGTTTAAACCTCAAATTTGGTTCTTAGTTTCCCAGTAGTCAGGACAGAAAAGAAAATGTAACAGTTCCTGTATTTCTTCTCAAATGAAAGAAGCATCCCCATCTTCAAGACATGAAGATTTTTCACTACTTAAATGTAAGAAAAATCATTTTCAGTTAAGAGGCTTTGACTTACATACAGAATTGTTTTTCATAACAGTTTTACTGAAAATATAGATGTAGTTTTCATATGGTGTTTTCTCTATAATGATTTTCTTTGATAGTTGTTGGTGTGGCCCAAAGTACAGTCCAGTGAAAGTGATTTGGGAAAGGACCAAGCTAGTGACCAAATCCTTACTGAATTAATTAGCCTAACTGGACTCAAGGATAGCACAACAAACTGAGATCAGTGCTCCTGAAATGCAGTATTGTGACATACCATTGAGTCATGATTAGTCAGTACCTTCTCCCAGAAGTAATTATTATTCTAATTATCACAAGTTTAGTCTTTAATATAATATGAACTCTCTTGTGTCTGGCTTCTTTCACCCAACATGTTTGTGAGATTCATCTTATTGTCAGTGTATCAATTGTTTATTTTTTTATTTCTGTGTAATTTTCTGTAGTATTTTATGACTGTAACATTATTCACTCTTCTCTTCTCTGGGACATTTGGGTTCTTTTTAGTTATGACTATTATAAATAAAGCTGCTGTGAACATTCTTGTGTGTGTCTTTTGGTGGATACACAAAATCCTTCCCCTTGGAAATATACCTGTGAGTGAAATTGCAAGGATGTAGGATGGATTGTGTTTAGTTGAAGGTAGATGCTGCTAAACAGTTTTCCTAAATGGTTTATCTTTTTTTTTTTTAAATCTTCACCCAAGGACATGCTTATTGATTTTGGAGAGAGGGGAAGGGAGGGAGAGAAACATCGATGTGAGAGAGAAACATTGATCAGTTGCCTCTTGCACACGTCCCAACTGGAACTGAACCCACAACCTAGGCATGTGCCCTGATCAGGAATCAAACCTGTAGCCCTTCTGTCCACAGATGACAGGCACTCAACCAGCTGAGCCACACAGGCCAAACATCCCTCAATTTGGGGATGATCTGAAGCTCTCCAGGTAGCACCTTGTGCAAACAAGGATGCCCTTAACATCTTGTAATGGTTGCTGAGGAAGAGTGGTAAATAGTAATGTATATTTTGTTTTTTTTTTCTTTTCTAGCATCAGTTCCTGAAGATTGCCAAGCCCCTCTCCAGCCTCACTCCACTCATTGCTGCAGCAAAGGAGGCAACCAAGAACAATCACTAAAACCACGCTCACCCCGCCTCATTGTGCCAAGCCTTCTGTGAAATTAATGCTCATTTCAGAAATTCCAACCCCTGATGCTCTCTCTTCCTTGCCTTGCTCCTCCCATTTCCTGGTCTAGTGCTCTCAAGACTTTGATCTTTGAAAATCATGTGCCCAGCACTGAAGAGGACTGAAACTGACTGATCGGATGATGGCCATCTAAATAAGGAATTTCCTCCCAATTTGTGGATGTGAAGGTGGTTTATGATCAGGGCTTATATGAATGAACTCTTGGACTCCTATTTCTACATAGCAAAGTCTTCTCCACACACCACTTCCCAAAAACCCCAGCCAATCAGTTTTTGGCTATATAAATTTTTGGCTTTATAACATTACCAATTTGTAATTGATTGAAGTTTCTTTAGTGCTTGATTTTTTGTGACTGAACTGCCCAAACACCTTATTGTACTTGAAAGTTGGAACAGCTTGAGGAATGACATGGTGGTTGATAATCTATCAGGGACATGAAATGGCTCAGTTTCCTGGACCATGACTATGGCACAGCTGATCCTGACATGGGAGAGAGAGCTACCATGTTTTTCTTCGTGTGTACTTCTAGCAGCTGTTTGGGAGGATCTTGACCCAGTAGTGTTCCCCATGCTATTTCTTGTGAAATGGTCTTGGCTATGTAGCAGCTTTTGACTCCCTGCATCCCTTAGGCTGCTGCCCCCATTCTGTCCTTGTGTAGAACATTGAGAAGTTTCCTAGGGCATATGCTGGGTGAGAACATTGTAAGAAGTCAGGAAAAAAAATTAGCTGCTTTTAGAACAAGCCTGGACATCAGCACCCGTCCAGTTATATCTATATGATATTTTAAGAGCTCAGTCTCTTTTTCCTCTTGAGGTAAGGAGCTCAGAGATTAACTGAGATCTTCTGATGGCCTGAGTCTTTGGGTCAAAGGGAAGGATCTCCAAATCTGAGACTACATGTTAGTTTTGGATGGATTTGGTGGCTTGAGATGGTATCAGCCAACTATGAGGGGACCCTGTTTTTACAATGCATGGCCAAGCTCTCTGCAAATGGAAATTCTTGCACTGGGTGTTTGGGATGTTTGCTACCTCCTGCTATCTTTGTGTTTTTTGGTCCTCCCACTGTGGCGGGACCCCTGGCCAGCATTGTGGCTTGTCATGTCAGCCCCATTGGTGACCTTGTCATGCTCTGAGGTATCACTGCCTCTGCAGCACAAGTTTTATTTCCTTCAATAAAAGGACATGAAAATACTCTACTTGGAGTATATGCCTTTCTTTCTTCCTTCCCTTTCTGTTTTCCTTTCTTTATTTCCTGGTTTTTCATTTTGTAATAATCTCAAACTTAACAAAACTTAAGAAAAAATGATAAAATAGATATTTTTCTTCTTGAACCTTTTGAGGTTAAGTGCAGATAAAATGCCGCTTTATCACTGTATATTTCAATGTGTATGCTTCTTAACACTTTTTAGATATAAAGAGAAGTGGGGCAAAATGTTTGTATATTACGGAGCCTGAGCAGGCCCATGACCTGTGTCTGAAAGTTGGAGACCCAGCAAAGCCAGTGGTGTAGTTTGGAAGCCTGACAGCCAGAGAACCAATGGTGTGGATTGCAGTCAAAGTTTGATGTCTGAGAACCAGGAGCACCAAGGACAGAAGTTCACTGTCCCAGCTCAATAGTCAGACAGAAAGCAACCTTCCTCCACCTTTTTGATCTTTTCAAGCCACCAACTAATTGGGTGATGTTCACCCACATCAAGAATGCCATCTATTTTACTCAGGCCATCAGTTCAAATGCCAGTTTCTTCTGGAAACACCCTACAAACACACCCAGAAATAATGTTTAACCAGAAACCGGGTACCCCATGGGCCAATCAAGGTGACACACAAATTTAACTGTCACACTCCCCAGCCCTGCCTTCAGGTGAAGGAGGTAACTAAGGGAGCTGACAGATATAATGCTATGTGGTTATGGCTTTTAGGTCAAGGGGTCAATGTATTAAGATTGGTGACCCCCAATATTGTTTTGTGGAAAAAAAACACACAGGTGCAGGAGATCTTCCATACAGTTACTGAAAGAACAAGTACAGTTGGATTGCTTATGTGTAAGAGAGAAGGAATGTTAGATGATGGTGTGGAAGTGATGAAAATTCAGGTTGTACCTCCCCACTTTGAGATTGCAGTGGTAAACTGGTCAGTCTGACTAGGCCTGAGGATAGCTGATTGCCCCTCTGCAATCTTATTAGAGTTATCTGATTAGTTGGATGTTCAAACAGAAGTATTCATAGGTGGACCTATGAATTTTCCAACACGCAATTAAAGTATTATAGGGATGACTGTTTACTGCTGGGATATCTAGACATCCGCTCAGATCATGGAACGTTCTTTGTGCTCAGGCAGCTTAACAGCATATTTCCATGCCTTTTAATGTCTGCAGAGTAATGGAGGCAAGAGAACTCTGAAACGCTCTACTTGCAGACAATTTGCTGCTTGTCTTATTTTGGTATTGAACATATCCATATCCTGTGTGTTCATTTTCTATTGCTATGTAACAAATTACCACAAACATTAAGGCTTAAAATTGCACAAGTTATCTCAGAGTTTCTATACATCAGAGCTCTGGGCATAGCATGGGTAGATAGCATGCCTTTTATTAGGCTGAAATCAAGGTGCTATCTTAGAATTCCACTTAGCACACCCTACAAGGTTCTGCCTGCTCTCAGCCATGTGTTAAGAACCCAGGCAGCTGAATATAAGAATTTAGAGCTCAGAACTGAGGCCAGAGCTAGAGAAATAGAAGAATCAACGATTGAACAAAGCTAAAACAGACCCATGGTTTGAAGTAGATTAGGGAAAAAAAGAGAAAGATACTAACAGGCAATCCGAACAACCAGGCTACAAAAAATAATGCCTAAACTTGATGAACAAGAACTAAGTTTACACTTGTTATTTTAGTAAGAACTGAAACAGAACAAAGCAGAGAGCCTACCCTAAAAGCACAGTTCAAAAGCGCCGCTCCGCGCTGAGGTTGGGGGTGGGCTTTAAACTCGGTCTCCTGGAACCCGAGGGGGCACCTGAGGCCCCGCCCCGGCCACGCCCACCCCTCAGGCGCGCCCTCCAGCCCGGCCTCCATCTTGAGCTACGCTGGTCTGCGCCAGTGCGAAATCCAGATTTGGGTCCAGGCTTTAGCGTCACCGTAAGTACCGTGTTCACCTCCGAGCTTCCCACAGAAGCATCTCCCGAAATGGGAGTGACGTTCATATTGTCCAGTTGGCAGCCACACCCAGGGCACGTGGACCAGGCAGGTCACCGGGGCCGTTGAACCTGGAGGGCCGTTACCTCAGGACTCGTGGGAGGAAGCTGAGACCGAGGGGCTTCCACCTGTGCGGGTCCCCCTGGTGGCAACGCCACCAAAACCCGCAGACCGGGGGCTGGCCTGCGGGTCGGCTTCCCCTAAAGTCCGCGCAGGAGTGAAGGCCCCGCTCCGCGAGCACAGCCCGGCGCCGCGGGCTGTGCAACGTCTGAGAAGAGGTGTTGGCCGCATCTGCCCGCGGCGTGGGGATGATGGCGGGAGGCTGAGTCTTGTTCTAGAGCCTGCGTCCTGACGGGCGCGCCCCGGTGTCTGACCCAGGCAGCGGGGTGAGCAGCGGTGCCGTTTACTGACATGGGTACTTGGGGAGAATTGGGTCTCGAGGGGAAATCAAGGATTCGGCTTCGGACGCATGAAATTTGAGGTGCCTGTGAGACATGCAGGTGGAACTTTCGGTAGGCTGTCGGATGCGTGGGTTGGGAGATCAGAGGAGAGGTCTGGAAGGGAGACAGTGTTGATTGATGTTTCCCTCCACGTCACTGAGTTTTCAGTGAGGACTTGGCTACCCTGGCCGGCAGACTGAAAGGTAAAGGACCTGTAGATGTGGGGGAGGCGGTTGTGCTAGTGATTCTGGTTAACACGCTGCCTTTTATTCAGTGTTCACGCCGTTCACCATCCTCATTCACGGAGCATTTGTTCAAAACATCTTTATTCAATAATTCAATATTTGCAACATAGACACCAAGTTAGTGTAGTTTCATTATTAATCAGTTCAAACATTTTCCCTCACTTTCACTGTGAGCATTTTACTTGGACCCATGGGTTTAAAAAAATATGTGTATGTATGGAGGTTCCTCAAAAAATTAAAAATAGAACTACCGTATAAATCAGCATTTCCTCTTCTGGGTATTTATCAGAAGTAATACAAAACACTAATTCAAAAAGGTATATGCATCCCTGTGATCATTGCAGCATTATTTGCATGGCCAAGATATGGAAGCAGTCCAGGTGCCCATCAACAGACAGTCAGATAAAGATGATGTGGTATTACTTGACCATAATAAAGAATATGTTACCATTTACACCAAATGGATGGAGCTAGTGGATGCCATGCTAAGTGAAATAAGTCAGACAGAAAAAGACAAATAGGATATGTTTTCATTTGTATGGGGAATCTAAAAAATAAGAACAGACTCATACAGGGAATAATCCGATGGTTGCCTGAGGGGAGAGGGTTGGGGAGCTAGGTGGAAAAGGTGAAGGGATTAAGAAATACAGATGGGCAGTTACAAAATAGTCCCAGGGATATGAAGGACCGCAGGTCAATAGGGAATGTGGTCAATAGTGTTGTAATAAGTAGGTATGCGGCCAGTGGGTACCAGACTTATGTGTGTGGTCACGTAAGTTATAGAAACGTCTAAGCACTGGGCTGTACACCTGAAATGAATGTAATGTTGAATGTAAAGTGTAAAAGAAAAGTAAGATTTTTTAAAATAATGGTTTTTAATTTCCAAGTGTGGAATTTTCTAGTAATCTTATGGATTTCTGGTATAATTACTAGTAGAAAATATACTTATAAGATTTCAATACTTAGAAGTTTATTAAAACTAGTTGTGTGGCTCAATACATCATCATTTTTGATAAAAACTGCATTTCCACTGAAAAGAAAGTACATTCTGCAGTCATTGAGTACAGTGTTTTATAATTGTTGATTACTTTGTTAATCAAGTTGTTAGAACCTTCTATATCTTTTTAAAGTTTATTTTTAATTGTACTTTTTCCATTACCATTTCTCCCCCTCACACCTCCAGCCAACCCCACAAGTGTCACACTGTTGTCCATGTCCGTGAATCTTTCCTTTTTCTTGATCTCTTTACCCACTAATCCCCCAGAGCTGTCAGCCTGCTCTCTCTCTCTGAGTCTGTCTCTATTTTGCTTGTTAATTTAGTTTGTTCATTAGATTCCACATATTAGTGAAATCATATGATATTTGTCTTTCTCTGACTGGCTTATTTCACTTAGCATAATGTTCTCCAGGTCCATTCATGCTGTCACAAAGATTTTCTTTTTATGGCTGAGTAGTATTCCATTGCATAATTGTCCCATAGTTGTTTTATCCACTCATCTACTGATGGACTTTTGGGCTGCTTCCATATCTTGGAGATTGTAAATAATGCTGCAATGAACATAGGGGTGCTTATGTTCTTTCAAATTAGTGTTTTCAGGTTTTCTTCAGGTATATTCGCAGAAGTGGAAATGCTGGGTCATAAGGCAGTTCCATTTTTCCGTTTTGGAGGTATCTTCATATTGCTTGCCACAGTGGCTGCACCAATCTGCATTCCCACCAACAGTGCAAAAGCGTTCCCCTTTCTCCACATCCTCACTAGCACTTAATTGTTGGTTTATTGATGATAGCCATTCTGACCAGTGTGAGGTGATAATCTCACTGTGGTTTTAATTTGAATATCTCTGATGCTTAGTGATGTTGAGCATCTTTTCATATGTCTATTGGCCATCTGTGTGTCCTCTCTGGAGAAGTGTCTATTCAGGTCCTTTGCCCATTTTTTAATTGGATTTTTTTGTTGTTGTTGAATTTTATAAGTTCTTTATAAATTTCAGATATTAATCCCTTGTCAGATATATCTGCAAATATGTTCTCCCATTCAGTGTGTTGTCTTTTTTATTTTGTTGATGGTTTGCTTTGCTGTGCAAAAACATTTTAGTTTGATGTAGTCCCCCCTTTTTTTTCTATTCATGCATAGGAAGCATTAACATTATTAAATTGTATATACTACGCAAAGCAATCTATAGATTCAGCTCAATTCCTATCAAGATACCAGTGATGTATTTCACGGAACTAGAACAAACATTTCAAAAATGTATATGGAACCACAAAAGGCCCCACATAGCAATAGTGATCTTGAGAAAGAAGAACAAAGTTGGAAGAATCATGCTACCTAATATCAAACTATACTATAAGGCCATAGTAACCAAAACAGTATATAGTACTGGCATAAAAACAGACACATAGATCAATGGAACAGAATAGAGAGCCCAAAAATAAACACACGCCTTTATAGTCAATTGATATTTGGCAGAGGAAACAAGTACATACAATGGGCAAGAAAGATTATTCAATAAATGGTGTTGGGAAAATTGGACAGGTATGTGCAGAAAAATGAAACTAGACCACTTTCTTACACCACACACAAGAATAAATTCAGAATGGATTAAAGACAAATGTTAGTCTCAAGACCATAAAAATCCAAGAAGAAAACATAGGCAGTGAAATCTCAGACATTCCTTGTAGCAATATTTTATCTGATATATCTCCTCAGACAAGGGAATCAAAAGACTCTTCTGTATCCTTATAGACTTTTTTATCTGTTTGTTTTATCATTTATTGAGAGAGATTTGATAAATCTCCCATTATGATTGCGGAGTTGTCTTTTTCTTCATAAAGAGTCTATGTGGATTGGGTGTTGATAAATTGAAAATTCTTTTTATAAGAAATCATTCTCATCTTTATGAATGTACCCCTTTGTCTCTACTAATGCTTTTTCCCCTCAGGGTTTTTTGATCTGCTGTTAATATAGTGAGGTATGGCCCCAACTCTCACCCTTGCTTTAGTGCACCCTTTGTGTTCACAGCCTTCGCCGTGTGACTTTATAATGCGCTCCTACCGTGACTTGGCCAGCTCTTCTTTGCCTTTGACTGCCTGACATCCCTTGAAGTAGGGACTGTAAATGGGCTTGCACATGGAAACTTGCTTTCTTGCACATTTTCCATCTCCATGACAATATGCTCAGGCTAACCTGGTTGAGTGACACCTGGAGCAGCACTAGGTCACTGCAGTCATACTGGCTGAGCCCAGTCCAGATCAGCAGAACAGTTACTGTATTTGCTGTGTATATAATGTGCACATTTTTTACACAAAATTTTTTTTTTTAAGATTTTATTTATTTACTTTCAGAGAGAGGAGAAGGGAGGGAGAAAGAGCAATGCATGGTCGCCTCCCACACGGCCCCCACTGGGGACCCGGCCCGCAACCCAGGCATGCGCCCCAACCGGGAATCGAACCGGGACCCTCTGGCTCCCAGCCCGCACTCAATCCACTGAGCTACACCAGCTGGAGCTTTTTGCACAAAATTTTGAGGGAAAAATAAGGATGGGCGTTATACATGGGTAGGGCCTGAAATACCTTGTATCTGTTCTTGTGTTTTGTAATTATTTGTTACATAAAATTTCTTGTACCATAATATATTTAAAATGCTACAATTCCTTTATAATACAAAAAAAAAACCCCAAGTATTTAAACATAAATAAAAACAGAACTAAAAAATTAAAATGAAAGGTTTTTTTCCTGAAAGTTTGGGCCAAAAACATGGGTGCGCATTGCACATGGCAAAATACAGTAATCATTCAGCTCAGGTATGTAAACAGTAAATGCTTATTTTTATAGGTGACTGAGGTTTTGTCTTTGGTTCGTACATGGCATTACCCTGGTGATGCAGCATTGATAAATATCATATACAAGGTACATCTCTTTTTCCATTCTTTTGTCTTCTATCTTAAACCAACCTCTTCCAAGGAGCACATGGTAGGTTTTGTCATTTTAACCCAGTTAGACACTTTTTGTTGTTTTTTAAATTAAACCACTTAGTCCATTTACCATGAAAGGGATTACTGATTATTTAGGTGCAAATCTGGCATTTACTATTTGATTTCTTTTTGTTTACTGTTACATGTTCCTTTTTCACTTTTTTCTTGTTTTCTTTTGGATGGAATGATATTTATAATTTCTTTTTATCTCTTTTGTTGGCTTATTATATACATACACCTTTCCCCAGAGGTTACTTTACTTATCAGAATCTACCTTCAAGTAATTTTATACCAGTTCATGTGAGTCCAAAGACACACGTTCATTTCCCTCCTCCTGGTCTTCGAGCTTTGTCATACAGTTTACTTTCACAGTTGCCATAAGCTGCGATGTTCGTTGTTATTGTTTTTGCTCCAGTCTTTTATCTTCTGAAGTGATTTTATAGATAAGAAAATCATTATTTTACATCCACTAACATATTTAATATTTCCACTGCACTTCATATGTTTATGTAGATGCCATTTCCACCTGGTAACTTTTTCCTTCATACTGAATGACTTTCTTTAATATTTCTTGTAGTGTAAGTCACCTGGGGATTAATTCTTCCAGTTTTGAATATCTGAAAAGGTCTTTATTTCACCTTTATTTTTTTTAAATGTGTTTGTTGAGTGTTGAATTCTAGGTTAACATGTTTTCTGTGTTTTTCACTTCTTTAAAGGTGTGTAACTTTCTGTTTATGGATGAGTTATATTGCATTGTGTATATGTACCACATTTTATTTATCCATCGAACAACCAGTGGAAACTTAGGTTGCTTCCATATCTTGGCTACTGTAAATAGTGCTGCAGTGAATATAGGGTGTCTATATCTTTTTCAATTAGTGTTCTCATTGTCTCCAAATAAATATCCAGAAGTGGAATTGCTGGATCATATGGTTATCCCATTTTAAATATTTCTGAGGAATCTCCGTACTGTTTTTCATCATGGTCGAACCAGTTTACATTCCCAGCAACAGGGGACGAGGGTTCTCTTTTCTCTACATCCTCACCAAAACTTGTAATTCCTTGTCTTTTTGGTAATAGCCATTGTGACAGGTGTCAGGTAGTATCTCACTGCAGTTTTGATTTGCATTTAACTTATGATTAGTGATATTGAGGATCTTTTGATGTGCCTATTGGCTATCTGTATGTGTTCTTTGAAAAATAACACATTTTTTCTCTATTCAGGTCCTTTGTCCATTTCTTAATCACATTGTTTTTTGATACTGAATTGTTTGTATGACTTCCTTATGTCTTTTGGATATGAACCCCTATGAGATATATACTTTGCAAATACTTTTTCTCACTCAGTAAGTTGCTTTTTCTTTTTTTGGATGTGCAGAAACTTTTCAGTTTGATATAGTTCCCTTCATTTATTTTTGCTTTAGTTGTGCTTACCCGAGGAAACTGGCCCAAAACCTATCCCTAAGATTGGTGTCAAAGAGTTTTACTGCCTATGTTTTATTTTAGAAAACTGTATGGTTTCAGGTTTTACATTTAAGTCTTTAATCCATTTTCAGTTTATTTTTTGTATATGGTGGAAGATAGTGGTCCAGTTTCTTTCTTTCTTTCTTTTTTTTTTGCATGTAGCTGTAGAATTTTCCCCACACCATTTATTGAAGAGGCTGTCTTTTCCCTATTGTATAATCTTGCCTTCTTTGTCATAGATTAATTGATGATGTAATGTGGATTTATTTCTTGGTTCTCCCTTCTGTTCCTTTGATATCTGTGTGTCTGTTTTTGTGCCAGTACTATGTTGTTTTGATTACTATAGCATTGTATTATATTTTGAGATCAGGAATTTGATACCTCCAGCTTTGTTCTTCTTTCTCAAGATTGCTTTGGTTATTTGGAGTCTTTTGTGGTTCCATGCAAATTTAGAATTCTTTGTTCTTGTTCTGTGAAAAATGGAATTTTGATAGGGATTGCATTGAATCTGTAGATTGCTTTGGGTAGCATGGACATTTAAAAATGATTAATTCTTCCAGTTCATGGTGTTTCCAGCATGGCATATCTTTCCATTTATTTGTATCATCCTCAATTTCTTTCATCAAAGTCTTATACTTTTCAGTGTTCAGGTCTTTTACTTCATTGGTTAAATTATGTTTAAGTATTTATTCTTTTCAATATGATTGTAAATGAGATTGTTTTCTCAGTTTCTTTTTCTAATAGTTCATTATTAGTATAAAGCAGTGCAACAGTTACCTGTATGTTAATTTTGTATCCTATAACATTACTGAATTCATTTTTTCTAATAGTTTTTTGGTGGTTTTCTGTATATAGTATCATGTCATCAGCAAACAGTGACAGCTTTACTTCTTTCATTCAGATTTGGATGCCTTTAATTTTTTTTTTCCTAATTGTTGTGGCTAGGTCTTTAAATACAAGATTGAATAAAAGGCGAGAGTGGGCATCCTTGTCTTGTTCATGATATTAAAGGAAAAGCTTTTAACTTTTCTTTTTTCCAAGAATTATTCTTTTTAAAAAAATATACTTTATTGATTATGCTATTACAGTTGTCCCTATTTTTCCCCCTTTGCTACCCTCTACCCAACAACCCCCATTCCCTCCAGCAATCCCCCCCACCTTTTGTTCTTCTCCGTTGGTCGTGCATGTAAGTTCTTTGGCTACTCCATTTCCTATAGTGTTTTTAACATCACCCTGCATGTTCTGCACCTACCAGTTATGCTTCTTAATCTCTGCACGTTTTCCATGTCCCCCATTTTCCTTCCTAATTGGTAACCATCCAAATGATCTCCACATCTGTGATTCTGTTCTTGTTCAACCTTTTTGCCTTGTTTGTTTTTTTAGATTCAGTTATTGATAGTTGTGAATTTATTGCCATTTTAATGTTCATAGTTTTGATCTTCTTTTTCTTAAATAAGTCCTTTTACTATTTCATGTAATAATGGCTTGGTGATGATGAACTCCTTTAGCTTTACCTTGTCTGGGAAGCGCTTCATCTGCCCCTCTATTCTAAATGATAGTTTTGTGGAATAGAGTAATATAGGTTGTAGGTCCTTGCTTTTCATCACTTTGAAGACTTCTTCCCAGTCCTTTCTAGCCTGCAAAGTTTCTTTTGAGAAATCAGGTGACAGTCTTATGAGAACTCCTTAGTAGGTAACTATGTGCTTCTCTCTTGCTGTTTTTAATTAAGATTCTATCTTTATATTTAATCTTTGGCATTTTAATTATGTGTTTTGGTGTGGTCCTCTTTGTGTCCATTTTGTTTGGGACTCTCTGTGCTTCCTGGACTTGCATGTCTATTTTCTTCACCAGATTAGGGAAGTTTTCTTTCATTATTTTTTTCAAATAAGTTTTCAATTTTTTGCTCTTCCTCTTCTCCTTCTGTCATCCCCATGATGCAAATGTTAGTACTTTTAAGATTGTTCCAGAGGCTTCATACCCTATCCTCATTTTTTGGACTGTTTTTTCTTCTTGCTGTTCCAATTTAATGTTTTTATCTTCCCTATGTTACAAATCATTGCTTTGATTCTCAGCTTCATCCACTCTACTGTGGATTCCTGTAAATTTTTCTTCATTTTTCTCAGTGTAACCTTCATTTCTGATTGCATCGTTTTTATGCTGTTGAAGTACCTAATGAGTCCCTTGCGTGTCCTAATAACCAGCGTTTTGAACTCTGCGTCTGATAGATTGCTTATCTCCATTTTGTTTAGTTCTTTTTCTGGAGTTTATTTCTGTTCTTTCATTAAGGCCATGTTTCTTTATCTCCTCATTTTGGCAGCTTTCCTGTGTTTATTTCTATATATTAGGTAGAGCTGCTTTGACTCCCTGTATTAGTTGCATGGCCTAATGTAGGAAAGCACACCTGTAAGTTGGTTGGGGCAGAGCCTTCAGTAATCACTAGGGTAGGGCAGCCTGTGTGAAGCATGTTGATGGAGTCTCAGATATGGTGCTGCCACTCTGTGGCTCTGTGGCTTTGTGTTAGGGAGTACTTAGGAAAGGATCAATGGGTGCTTCTTTGCCTTTGGAGTTTTGTCCAGAAGGAAGTTGTCCTCTGGCACTTCTCTTTCTCCCCATATGCCATTGGTGCCCTTCAAGCTCGAGCCCAGAGGGAGTGAGTCTCACTAAGTCCTAAGTCCATTGTGGGCCCTTTAAAAGGAGACGCCTGAGAATCCTGCAGTTTCTTCCTCTGCCCCAACCTGCACTGGTTTTTACAGCCAGAAATTATGGGGGCTTACCTTCTTGGCACTGGAACCCTGGGCTGGGTTGTCTGATGTGGGGCTGGCATCCCTTGCTCCCAAGCTATCCTTCCTGATTTATATCCACCAAACATGGGTGTGGGACCAGCCAGTTCTGCATCTCCATGTTTCCGCGTCTCCACGTCTCTGCCACTCCTACCCATCTGAATGAATATAACTTCTTTAATTCCTTGGTTGTCAGATTTTCATACAGTTCGATTTCCTGATGGTTCTGGGTGACAGTTGTTTTGTAGTTTAGTTATAATTTTTGCGTGGTTGTGCGAGGATGTGAGCCGTGTTTACCTATGCCTCCATCTTGACCAGAAGAAAAGCTTTTAGCTTTTAATCATTGTCTTATGTAGCATTTATTATGTTGAGCTAAATTCCTCTATGAGCACTTTGTTGAGAGGCTTTATCATAAATGGATGTTGAATTTTGTCAAATGCTTTTATGCATCTATGGAGATGATTGTGATTATCTTTTGTTTGGTTAATGTAGTATATATCATTGATTTTTTGGTGAATGTTAAAGCATCCTTGCATTCCTGAAGTAAATTCCACTTGATCCTGGTGTATGATCCTTTTAATGTATTGTTGAATTTAATTTGTTAATATTTTGTTGAGGATTTCTTCATCTGTGTTCATCAGGGATATTGGCCTGTAATTTTCTTTTTTCTTTATAGTATATTTGTATGGTTTTGGTATCTGATTATAGCTAGCCATGTAAAATGAGTTTGGAAATGTACCTTTTTCTTCAAATTTTGGAAAATTTGAGAAGGATAGGTATTAACTCTTCTTTAAATGTTTTATGGGATTCACCTGTGAAGCTGTCTGGTCCTGGACTTTTGTTTTTAGGGACTTCTTTGATTAGTGATTCAATTTCATTGCTAGCAATTGGTCAATTCAGATTTTCTATTTCTTTATGATTCAGTTTTGGAAGATTTTTTGTTTACAGGAACTTACCCATTTCTTCCAGGTTGTCCAGGGTGGTGTTTTATAGTTGTAAATAGTCGTCTTTAGTGATTCTCTGTATGACTTTGGTATGGGTTGTAACTTTTCATTCATTTCTGATTTTATTTATTTGGTGACCTCTCTCTTTTGTTTCTTGATGAATCTGGCTAGGGGTTTATCAATTTTGTTTATCTTTTCAAAGAACTAGCTCTTTTATTAATCTTTTCTAAATGTTTTTAGTCTTTGTATCATTATTTCCACTTTAATCTTTAATATTTCTTTCCTTCTACTAACTTTAGCCTTTGTTTTTATTTTTCTAGTTTTTTTAGGTGTGAAGTTTGATTGTTTATTTCAGATTCTCTTGTTTCCTGAGGTAGGTCTGTGTTTCTGTGAACTTTCCTCTCAGGGCTGCTTTAGCTGTACCCATAGATTTTTGAATGTTGTGTTTCCATTTTTATGTCTCAAAATATTTTTTACTTCCTTTTTACTTTCTTTGTTTACCCATTGGTTGTTTAATAGCATCTAGTTTAGTCTCCATATGTTTGTGTTTTTTCCAGTTTTTTTCTTGTAAGTGGTTTCTATTTTTATACCATTGTGATCACAAAAGATGCTTATATGATTTTGATCTTCCTAAATTTATTGAGGCTTGTTTTGTGATTCAGCATGTGATCTGTCCTGTGGAATGTTTCATGTGCACTTGAAAAGAGTGTGTATTCTGCTGTTTGGGGATGGAATTTTCTATATATACCTATTCATTCCATCTGCTCTAATGAATCTTTTAAGTATATTGTTTCCTTATTTATTTTCTGTCTGGTTGATCTATTCATTCATATAAGTGGGGTATTAAAGTCCCCTACTATTGGAGGACTTCCGCCAAGATGGCGGCGTAGGTGGACGCACTGCACTACCGCTCACAACCAGAGAGTTTAAACAACGAACTCAATAGCGAAAAATAAACAACCAGAACGGACAGAATCGAACTGAAGGGAAGCCCGACACCCAGGAAGTTGGGGAGGACGTACATCCAGGTCGGTAAGCGGGGCAGAACCGAGTGGAGGAGCGGAGTAAGAGTCAGTTTGCCTGGAGGAACTCACCCTGGGAGCGCCTAAACAAAACACTACCCCGAGCAACGGGTGAACCTTACAGGCCGGCGTAACTGGAGAGGCCAGTGGGAACCAGCAGGGCCAAGACTGGCGGAAAAGGCAGTGGGGAACTGGGGAGCAGAGGGTGATAGGGAGTGGCAGTGAACAGCAGACGCCATTGCTCCCTCCCAGGCCCCACCCCCAGAGGAAACGTCACAAAAAAGTGACCCAGGTTGCCAGGCACCAACAAACACCTAAGACTCTGACAGGTGCGCCGAGATAAAAAAGAATGAAAATGGCCAAAACGAAAGATCAGACCAAATTACAACTAACGAACGAAGAGATAGCCAAATTAACAGATGCCCAGCTTAAAACACTGGTAATCATGATGCTCACAAAACTGGAAGAAATAGTTGATCACATGAACAAAACGATAAAGATAACGGAGGAAGATTTACAGGGAACCAATAGGGAAAAAAAGGAAGCTGGGACTCAAACCAATGGGGTGGACCAGAAGGAAGAAACAAGAATTCAAAAAAATGAGGAGGGACTCAGGAACCTCAGAGATATTTGTAAATGACCCAACATCCGGATCATAGGGCTGCCAGAAGGACAAGAGGAACACCAAGAAATTGAACGTATTTTTGAACAGATAATGAAGGAGAACTTCCCAGATCTGGCAAAAGAAATAGGCTTCCTGGCAATCCAAGAAGCTCAGAGAACCCCAAAGAAGCGGGACCCAAAGAGGAACACACCAAGGCACATCATAATAACATTACCCAAGGTCAAGAATAAGGAAAGAATCTTACAAGCAGCAAGAGAAAAGGAGACAGTTACCTACAAAGGAATTCCCATAAGACTGTCAGCGGATTTCTCTAAGGAGACCTTCCAAGCAAGAAGG
>PVJI01022230.1:0-25683 GCA_004026765.1 Micronycteris hirsuta | reverse complement strand
ATGTAATGGGTTTGGAAAAAGGAGGAGCTCTCAAGGATGGCCCTACAGTCTCTTTTGGGAAGTGGATGAACAGTGATGTAAACTAAGGAACAGAATGCAGACGGGGAAGGTCATGAATTCACTTTGAGACATGCTTCATTTGAGGGGCCAACAGTAGGTGATATGCTGTGTGAGAAGACATAAAGATGTAGGCTCAATGCAAGCCACTAACCTTTGGCCCATGACACTGGCCCAAGCCACCATCATCTCTCCTAATTGTCTCCTAATTGCCCTTAATTTCATTCCTACCTTTCCAATCTGTTCTCCACATAGAAAATAGAAGAATCTTTCAGAAATTCTCCCGTGCTTCCCATTGCATTCACCTGGCACTACTCTCCCTCTTAGGACCTCACCCCTATCAGCCTCCACCTAACTCAGTACACTCCAGCCGCTCTGGATCTTCTCAGTTTCAATCTCATCCTCCTAGAACGGGCCCCAAACACGCATGCTGATGAACTGAAACATGTGTACACCTATTCCAACCATCTTTATAGATAATTTCCACTCATCATTTGGGATTCCATTTCTGCATCTCATTGGAGAAGCCACTCTGACTTTTGCTTCGCACCACCAATGTGGTCCCCAGTTTTTTCTCTCCTGTCTCCCCCACTGACACCAAAAGAGCAGGAAGCATGCTTGTTTAATTTACCTATGTCCCCATCTCCTCGCACAGACCTACACAATAAACTCAATAAACACTAATTGAAACAATTGATTATCATATTAACAGAGAAATAAATTAATGAGTAGAGAAATACAGAGGTAAGACTGTTCACAAACAATCTAGAATCAGAAGTGAGAGGAAAACAGAGCAGCACAAAAGCAAAAGGGAAAGAGTCTCCATGGTAGGTGCTGGGTGTGGGAGAAGTGCTGGGAGCCGACAGCACCAGGCATTGAGGGGAGGGGCAGGGTGGCAAAAGAAGTGAAATGGGGTTTTAGATGTTATAATTGAGGGATCACAGAGAAAACTCTTCCAGACACTGTTCAAGGATCGGGAGAAACCCGATCACACACACACACACACACACACACACACACACACACACATTGAAAGTCATGTTTTCATTGCTTTAACCCAAGAGGTGAAAATATCTGTTACTCCCTCTTTGCGGGGAAACATCAGGAGCCTGGGTTATGTGGTATCTCTCTGCTGAACACCAGGTTAAGGACCAGTTCTTCCTCAACAGAATGAGAACTCTGTTGTGATTTTCACTTTTTTTAACAGAAAGTCTCTTTTTTGGGCAAGTGGCACTAGTAATGTTTAATATTTGCAAAGCAAAAAGCAATAGTATTAAACATATCATCTATAATCTACACTGCCAAACAATTAGATTGACTGGAATTTGATAAGATAGAGTTTGAATAAAGTCTTTGTTTCCTTTTCTGCCTATTCAATAGACAGAAGTAAGGAAAGCTTTGAGGAGCTTTCACTTTAGGAAACAGACATTTAGATAACACTCCAGGATGGCTCCAACTCTAAAATGGGCAGCACAGTAACAATGAACTCTAAACATTTTTCTCAGAAGCCTTGGCTTTGAGGCTTCACGTATTCCAATACTGCCAAGGGCCTCAGGGACCCAATGACAAGGCGAGGCTTTGCTCCACCCCTAAGCTCTCCCTTCTCCTTTCAGATTCTAGGTGTCCTACAGTTTCCTGCAAGAGTCGGCAATCACGGCTAGAAACCCTGGACACTGCTGAAGGGTGGTGAAACTTGCCAGATGGACAAGATGTGCAACAGCAGCAAGTCCAGGCTGAACCTGGAATCCTAGGGCCAAAGACATCTGACGCACTAAGCAGCCGCCTGCTGCACTGGGCAAGAGCAGAGGCTGATGTAAGCCAGAGGCCCATGAGATATGAAAAAATGACAGCAGGGGAGGCTCACACCTCCATCACCCGGGGCTGCCAGCAGAGGTGTCTCCTAGAGCCCAGTGTCATCATCTCTGAAAGAGACATCACTGAGGTTGCCCCACCTTCTCACAGCACTGCTGGGGACCGAGTTGAATGCAGGGGCATTCGAACTCACAAGAACAGCAGCCACTGGTTCTCTCCTTCTGGGAGCCTGCTACCCAGGTTTTCCAGTACCAGGGATTTGCTTAAATGATGTTTATCACATCTTTCTCAAAAACATAACATGTGCTTGCCCTGGCTGGAGTCGCTCGGTGGATTGAGTGCTGGCCTATGAATCAGAAGGTTGCCGGTTCCATTCCCGGTGCCAGGTTAGCAAGAGGCAACCAATGTTTCTCTCCCTGTCTTTCTCCCTCTCTTCCCCTCTCTCTAAAAATAAATAAACAAATGAAATCTTAAAAAAAGAAAAGATGAGACCATTCTTCCTGACTTTAAAAATATATATATGACATTTGCTCAAAGACAGAGAGGGAGAAGAACAAGAAATTATTCTTTATAGGATTAACGTTTCATCAGTAGCTTATTTTTCAGAATTATTTTCTCTTAAACATGAATATGAAATAAAAAATAATATAATCAGGTATTTCTGGTACTATGACATTTACTATTTTCTAACAAGAAAGAAAATAGCCACTGTTCCGTCACCACAGGTTGTCTCCTTGCATGTGCAGTGTGCATGTGTCATGTGTTATGGTGTGCATGTTTACATGGTGTGCAGTGTGTTTGGTGTGTGAACATGTGTGTATGTTTGTGTGGGGTGTGTTTTTGTGTTGTGCATTGTGTGTGGTGTATGTACGTGTGTACATCTGTGTGGTGTGTGCTGTGGGTATGTGGTATGTTCACATGTATGTTTGTGTGTTGTGTGTATAGTATGTGTGGTGTGTATATATAGTGTGTTGTGGTATGGTGTGTGTGTGTGTGGTATGTGTGTGACCTTTCCAGATCAAATTAATAATTCTGTCTACTAATCTCAAAATAATGTCTTAAACTGTTTTTCAAATTATTTGGATAATATTTACATGTCAGCCATCCATATTATGAGAGTGTTCAATAATTTAAAAAAAAATCAACTCAAAGTTCTACTTCAAGGAGTAATTTTTTAATATAGAATTAAAACAAAATGTAATCACTGCCATCATAATAACTTTGAAATAACTTTGCTGATGACGTCTGTTTAGTGTGACCTCTGCTTGAAGTTACCAAAGGAACGTATGCTCAGAAAAAGAAGATTTAGGACATTTTTATAGACAATGAAGCAAGTGTCTATAAAAATACCAGTTACGAATAAATTTTAGATTACGTGCAGTTTATAATGATCATTTATAAAGAACAATACATTTACAAATAAATGAATAATTTATACACCGTAAATATCATCATATTCACAAATAAAAAAACTAAATAAATTTTAAAGAGTTTTTATAAAAACAAGGCCTTTGTTCCAAAATAAAAACAATCCAGCACATGTGGCAATGACTCAGTAGTTCTTTGACTATGAATCCGAGGCGCCACCGCCAGTGTTTCCGATGAGTGTAACTGACCGTCTCACTCCGAGTTGACCATGCGCAGTGAGCACCAGAAGACACTGCTTTTCACTTGGGCTTCTGGATTCCTGCCACAGGCACTCAGATCAGACTTAAGAGTGGCCACTTCTTATCTTGTTTTGGGTCTGTGATGTGACGTGATGTAAGGAGGAGCCCTTCTCTTGGGGACCCCAGAACTAATGGCTTACCCACATGCAGCCCACACTGTTCCATCAGGCAGTGTCAGAGCTGAACCTCAAGCCATGCCAGTCTTTAGACAGAGTTTTGCCTCTGCCTGTGGCCATCTTTAACAACTCACCCTCTCCCTAACTGTTCACGTCTATCTCTCCTCCCTAAACTGCTTGCTCTGTAGACCTGTGGATGTGTCTGTGTGGTCTGTATGTGGCGTGTGGGGGTGGGGGATGGAGGTGTTGGAAATGCACCTGAATATTGCCTTTGAAACCTGCCAAAGACCACACAGAAGAAATTGTGCACCTCAGACCTGTATAATTTTGTTAACAAGTGTCACCTCAATAAAGTCGATAACAAGGAAAAAAGAAAAGAAAGAAACCTGCCAACGACCAGCAACAGCCCCCACAGACACTTGGGGTCCTAGCCAGCTTGGATTCTCAGGCAATAGAATTTGAAGGTGGGCAGCAGCATGATCAATACTTTGCATTTCTACCAGCCTTTCAGTTCAAAATTTAAATTAGTTCCAAAATGGAATTATAATTAAAATATTCACTGCTCTTTGTTGCTGGATTTTCCTTCTGTCTATCACGAACATATTTTCTTGTTCTTTCTCTTCCATGTCACCAAAAGAAAAAGCCAAATGTCAGGTGTGGTGAGGGGGTACAAAGGGATTACAATGAGGCCCTCAAACATCAGTACAAGCCTGAATCACATACATAACCTAACCTAACACTGTCGTCACCACAGGCTCGAGTGCGGGCATGAAAGACAGCAAACATGCTCTGAGCTTTGAATTCTACTGCTGCTCAGGAATTGCATCCATTTTAAAACTGTATATTCCTCATTAATTTAAATTACAACTTGCTGTTAAAATAGCTTGACGTTGCTAAAAGATCAAAACCCACCAGACTTCCATATTATAGTTTCCATTTTCATGTTATTGAATTGAGTTGAAATGTTTTTGAATAATAAATCTGTTTAATATCCTAATATTGTCTGTAGGCAGGTATTTCTATGAGGAGTGAAATCTAAACTTACACAACACATGCATTTTCCAGGAAACTGAAAACCATATGAGGGTTTCCTTAATTTAAAAATAAATTTAAATCAAAGAGAATAATAATAATAAGCTCTTTCCCCAACCCTAAGCATTTAGATTTTACAAGTGATGTACAGGGATATTAAAAGATGGCCCCTTAACAAAAACTATGTACAAATCAGCAAAAGGACAAAATTAAGACTCTTTTTCAGTTTTGTGATTATTCAAGAAAATATGTTCGTGGTTTTAAACTCAACATGGACAATGTGGAAATGTACACCAACAGAGGGCCACAGGACCATGTGAATCAAACAGGTACATGAGAAATTCTCCTTTAGCATCTGGTCTTTGCTGTGTCATTTCAAACTTCTCCAGGGCGACCTGAGCTGCTGTTCCCGTGACGCCACTGTTCACCACTGAGGATGGACCAGGCAACAGCACAGGGCACTATCTAGCCATGCTACGCACCCCAGGTCACTGCAATCCTTTAGTTGAGTCATGACAAAGTGACCCTAAGCCCCAGAAGGCTCTATGCCGACCCAGCAGACCCAGCTCTTTGACTATTGAAGTAGCTGCTGCTGGCACGGAAGAACCTGACACCAACAGAATGGACCAGAAGGGCAGGTCTGTTTTAGTGGTTCATCGTTCCTCAGCCACAACTGACCTTTAGAACTGGATGTCTGCCTTCAGTCTTCATAAAGCAACAGCAAAGCACTTCAGCCAAGTTGAATGATTTTTTTTTTATTGAAAACTTTAAAGGCAAAAGTTTAAGAATTTTCCCTCCATTTGAAAACTACCCTCTTCATTCATCATGGCAGGTATTGAAAGCTTCACCAAGGTCGATTTATCTATTTTAAATGTAGTCTCTTTTTTTTTGAGATAGCAATTATACTAACACACTAGAAGTGAGATATTCTGGTATCACTGCTTAACCTCAGAGTTGTTGGGGGGTTTTCTTTGGCTTTGTTTTGTTTTTGTTTTTTTTTTCTTTGTTTTGTTTTGTTTTTGGCTCTTGGTTATATATTGTAAAGAAGAAATATAAGAAGAATATTCATTTTATTTTATAACAAATTTAACCAGATGTGCCTATTTTATGCTGATCTACATCCCTTTTGTAAGCTATATTAATCAAGTTTCAAGATAAGACAAAGATAAATTATAAAGCAGGCTTTGAGCCCCATTTTTAACACTGATGATCACATTCTTTTGTCTATACTTTTTAGATAGTTAAAGATAATCCACAAAAACAGTTTCTTTTATTATTTTGGTTCCAAAATTACCAAGGTAGAACATTTTACCAAAGGATGTGATCTGCTGAATTTTTAAACTGGATCTATAGCCAGTTTGTACAGGCCAGGTGTTCTGCAGTTTTCTCAATCAACAGTAGATTTGTGTCTCATTTCTTTTTAAATAAAAAGTCATGCCTTAATGACCACACTGAAATAATGCATCTCTAACCCATCCCCCTGGTCTGGAGGAGCTCCCCCCTGGGGGCGCTGTGAGAGCCTCCTCTTTCCTGAGGGCAGGACGGAAGAGTGGGGCAAGGCACTTACTTAGTGGTTCTCGGTATTTGTTACTTAAATATCACAAAATATTTGCATAAGGGAGGAATTTTATAGACCACATCGAGCATGATTTTATAGTTCTTTGTGGTGGAAGAAAAATCTCCTTTCCAGACTGTGACTCCAGATGCCACCAGCTCAGCCCTCTTTATTTGTTTACGTGGAAGACTGGGGGTGGAGGGCCTGTCTCAAATTCTGCTCCTGCTGCTGTAAATCAAAACCTTTAGGTATGGAATGAAAGGCAGACACCAAAGAAGGGTTTTCAGGAACATGTATAAAGGAAACATGTACAAAATCAAAGGGGGTCGGGTCAAGGGTAGGAAGTGGGGATGGCTGGGACCGAAGAGAGAGGTCTGGTGGGGTGGGGTGGGGGGTGGATGGAGACAACTGTATTTGAACAACAATTTTAAAAAGGGCGGGGGGTGGGGAGAAAACCTTGCTTCCTAAGAAAGTACAGTCTGTCTTACATAAAACAAGACAGCATGTGGTCTGTGTAGACCAGGAGCTGGAAATTCTTGCCGTGGGGAAACGAAACCATTCACCCTGCTGTTTGGGGCAAACACAGAAGTAGTGGCACCACCTGCATTTTGCATCACAGGGCTGTCCGGTTCTTCCAGGTGTGTTCACTATGTCCTGACGCACAGCTGCCAGGTATAGGGGCCCATGTCAGAGAGGCACTGTCCAGACACATGGCAAAGCGAGGCGGCGAAGACACGCCAAGGAAATGGGGCCAAAGGAAACCAGGACAGAGTGCGGTCACCGTTTTTAAACCTTCTCCCAACAGATTCGCAAAGGTCGCGTTTGTGGTGCCCTGTCCCCGCTGCCAGACGAGGTAGCTGTGAAAGGGACCGCACCTTCTGGCCTGCAAGGCGGCCCCCCCAATAACGGGCGAGCCTGCACCCAAGCTTCCACCCGGCGGTAGGTTCCTCCACCCGGCGGCCCGTGCTCGCACCTACCTTGACGACATAGGTGACTCCGGCCCCCAGCACCTGGTCACTGGTGGGGCCTGCGCGAGGTGGCTGCTCTTCACCGGGCCGGCCCTTCCTGGCGGCGCGCATGGCCGGGTCGCGGGGGCCAGGGGGCGCGCTGCTGTCCCGGGCGGCCAGGCTGGGCGCGCTGCAGCTGCCCGAGAGCCGCGCGCCTGCCCGCTCCCTGGCAGCGGACAGGCCGCGGAGACCCGAGCTGGAGAGTTTTAGGTGGGACACCTTGTGGAGCAGGTGACCCAGGCTGCCCGAGCCATCGTCGGGTGCCCTGCGCAGCGCGTCTCCGGACACCAGGTAGGGGGCCGCCGCGGGGGCTGCGCGCGCCGCCGCTGAGACCTTGCCGCCGTTCACCGACAGGTTGTGCAGAAGGTCATCGACCGATGTCACCGAGTCATTCCTGAAGCGGTTGTACTTGGTGCGTGGAAGCATGCCCCTCCGTGGGCTCGCCGCATCCGCCCGGGCGCTGCAGGTGCGGGCGCGGGCGCGGGACGCCGCGCATAGCAGGCGAGCCGCGGTCCCCGGGGCAGATTCAGCAGCCCGGACGGCGACCGGGTTGGGAGAGAGGGCGGGGGCGCCAGCCTCCCACCGCTAACACCCCGAGCCGCTGCGGCCGCGCAGTCCGGGCCCCGGACGCGGCTGCCGAGGGCGGCACGCTTGCTTAGCAAAAGTCATAGTTTCCTCTGATGAGCACCCAGCTGCTGCTTAGGGCTGCTCACAGCAAAAGCATGACTCACTCCGAGAGGAGACCCTTCTCAACAAAGGCTCGGTGAGCGCTGCAAATCACTTCCTGTAGCAAAAAAAAAAAAAAAAGGTGGGGGGGACAAAACCACATACACCATACACCCACTAACAGCACACTAGAGCCAATCAATTCTCAAATTTCCTTCTTTCTCCCTTCCCAGATATTTCCTCCCAACCTTTGGTTTTTCACCTCCTGCGCCAGAGGTAAATCCAAATTCTTCAGATGCTCAGAGGAACTTTCTGAAACCCATTATTCTATGCTAGGGTTTTCTCTTCCTTGTCAGCTCATCTGTGTGAGCCTGTAAGTATCTGACAACGATGCGTTAAAATGTGACGAAGGCTTTTTAAGAAGGATCTCCAGCGGATCCTCATGAATTCTGATTTGGAAAGCAAGCAGGGATTGTTAAATATATTTTTAAAAAAGAAGAAGAAGAGAATATTCATTCTCAGGTGAACATAAAATACCAGTTTCCTAGGTTTTCTTTTTTTTTTTCTTTTCGAATCAACAAAGCAGCCATGACAAGTGTCTTTGTGGCAATGCAGTTTCTAAAAAAAAAGCCTACATACGGACTTCTGCACAGAGCCAGTTAGGGTCTCCCCCTGATAATTTACAGCAGTCTTTCTTAGCCAGGGGTAAGTAGAAAACCTACTTCCAAAAAAGAAAGAATGGCAACAGGATCCATTCCAACTGAATGTGTTCAAGCTCTGAAAAAAATGCCTAAGAAACGTTACAAATACATGTCAATGTCCCTTCAGTTACTGCATGCAGACCTACAGTGAAGGGGGTGGGGGAATGCAGCTGCTCTCATTACACATCAAATCCGCAGGGGAAAAAATGCTTTCTTTTCAGGGGTCAAATGGCTACAAGAGAACCGCACAGGTCTCCTTCCTCTTGGAACAGGGTATTGGCGGCCCTCAAAAGGTCTGCAAGGCCCAGACCCATGACCTTTGTCACCATGGGCTATCTACCGTCTTCGTCATGCACTGAGATAGCCTGCCCAATGCAAGGACTCGCTCTCTGTCCAAGTTTCCAGCTACCTCTATGCAAGCAAATGAATTTACTTCTAACTCTTTATTAGGTCACCCTGAGTCTTCTGACACCCACCTCTAGACATGTGACACATGAGGCACCAAGCCTTGAAGAGCTGTACGGAGCAGCTGTAATCAGTGCCACTCAGAGAGGGCCAGCTGCTGAACGCAGGATCGCAGGGGAGCAGCAGCTACCAGCCCAAGGCGCAGGCCTAGGAGGGCAGCCTCCCGGCTCTCATCTTTTCCCTTCCCCTTGCTTGCATAGCAACAGCAAATGCACACTCCGTAGATGATTGGGGCGGTTATCAAAGCCCCCTCAAATCTAAAGCGAAAATGCCCTATCATTCCCAAACTTGATCTTCAGACAAAACAGCAAAATGTGAATGAAATGCTGTTTGTGTGAATGAAAGGGCTAGCAAAGGAGCCAGCGTTTCTGTGAATGAAGCAGGGCCTTGCAGCAGGCGCCAGGCAATCCCCTGGTTCCAGCGGCCCCAGCCAATGAGCAGCCGCCGCGATGACTCATTCAACAAAGGCTTGCTCAATAGTGGAAGGTTCCATTTCAATCAAAGGCGGGATCTTTCATCCAACGGCAGTGGGGTGGGGAGGGTGAAGAAGAAGAAGAAAAAGAAGAAAGCCAGGCTGATTACAAAGATGCAGGGAGGAAAGGACCGCGGCTCAAAGAGAGGAAAAACTAGCTTTTCAAGGAAAATAGAAAACCTCAGGTCAGACCCGGGTGTGAACAGGACTGCCCTCCTGGAGGTGATTTGTGCCCCCAAACTTTCATTCAACCATTCACTTCCATCAGGGAGCAACCATGAATGTATCGTTCGGTTCAGCATTCATTATGAATGTACAGTGAAGGCACATTCAAAACCTAGGAACCTCGCCCTGGATTCTTTTTGTGAAAGGAATATAGAACACGCCTGCACGTCTGACTCTCCAAGAAGAAAAAAATCCAAAGCTACACTGTTAACCCTTTAGCCAAAAGGAGATTTATTTTATTGTGATGAGGCAAATGGAAATAATTGGCCGTTTTAAAATAGAAATAGCAATGTAAATTTACTACATGCAAGAAGATATATAATCAGATAAGATGATTAATAGTACAATATAGTACAGTGAAACCTCACTTATCAAGATGATATCAGTGATTTGGAACACTGAAGAAAAGCAGAAAGGAACCCCAGAGGCAGCTCAGTATCAAAATAGTAGCTGACAACCCAGTCCAGGGGCCCACACCCCTCCCTCCCAGGACAGCCCTGCTTATTTTAGACACTGTCCCCAAAGCCCGAGTATCTGGTTTATCAGCCTGTGACAATGCATAGATGGGTGATAGGTGACATTTTCATAGTCTGGCAACACAAAGAAAACAGAAAAGGAAACCATTATAAAGTCAGCCTTGAGATCAAGAAAGCCAGGAAGCTGAGGCTATTTACAGTGGGTTTTCCAGACTACTGCAATTTTTCTTTTTAAGTCTATTAATTTAAAAGTGTATTGGTTTTCTATCACTATCTTAACCACAAAAATCAGTGTTTAAAGTGACACAAATGTATTACCTCCCAGTGCTGTAGGTCAGAAGTCCAACATGGGTCTCAGGAGATAAAGTTCAGGGGTAGGCAGGGCTACACACTTCTGGAGGCCCTGGGGAGAACCCCCTGCCTGGCCTTTCCCCCCTCTGGAGGCTGCCGGAGTATGCCTGAGGATGGGCCATGAGCTGAGTCCTGGGGAAGGTGCTTTTCCTCCTAGGTTTCATTCCAGCAAGACAAGCAGAAAATCTAAACTTAGTATTACAATGCTATGTGAATGTTTTAATGTGTACAAGATACAAAAACTATCCAGAGGTGAGCGTGGTGAGCTTAGCCTGAAGATGTCAGAGGTGACTTCAGTGGAGTTTTGAGGAATTGCTAGTATCTTCCAGGCCAAGGAGGGGAAACCTCAGGAGGAGATGCTATGTTGGGAACCGCTCAAGGCTCGGTGTTTCCCAGAATCCCACGTAGATTGTTGGTTTAGAGGAAATGTTGAGAGGCCAAGCCACTAAAAGCCTCTGGCCAGGAAAAGTCCAAGAATGATGCCTAACTCCCTTGAGATGCACAGGGAGGCCTGTGGGGGCTTGAGAATGTGATACTGTCAGGTTTGCATTTTATGCTGGATATCTTGATGGCGATATGGGACGGCTCTGGGAAATTGAGGGGATAGTAGATAACAGTACAAGTGAGAAATTATGAGGTCTTGAAAGAAGGCAAGAGTAGAGGGATGGAAAGGAGGGGATGGGTTCGAGATACAGTGAGATGGTAAAATGATCTGATGACAAGGATGGGTGAGGGAAAGTGGGGAGGCTGGTTTGTCTGGAGACAGAGCAGAAATAGAGTTCAGGGTGCAAGATGTTTTTTAAGAATCAATCTCCATGGACGGCTGGAGGGAGGCCACAGGGTGGGCATAGGAAGAAATAGGGCTATATGAAGCTACATGCCCAGCCTGGTGGGGAGTCCCCTGCAACCCCTGGGGCCTCTAGGCCCCCCTCGCTCCCTCATTCCACTCCTCACTTTCTCAGCTGCCCCAGCATCAAGGGCTCCAGCCAAGTGGTCTCTGCCTGAACCCCTAAAGGAGTGGACAGTGAAGACCATGAGCACACTATACCCCAGCAATGGGGCAGGTGGCCTGCTATGGAGTCTGGGCAGGGCACTCTTCATCTCCTGGGAAAGGAAGAGCAAAGGCCATGTTTCTGACTTGAGCAGCGAGGCTAAGTGAGTTTCATCCCATAGTATAAAAATGCAGGCAGCCTGAGGGAGGGTGAGGAGTGGGTTTTGAATGCCTGTGAATCCTGGGTGCTTTCATGGAGATGCTGGTGCTGAAGAGGAGTCAGGGCTAGAGGTTGAAACTCGAAGGTTGTTGGCATGCAGGTGAAGTTGAACTCTTCAGTGACTATGCAAACTTAAGAAGGAAGATCAACAAGAAGGAATTTAAGGAAGCTTTCCAAGTGGAAGCTGAGAAAAAATGGTCAGCATTGGGATAATACATATGGAAACCTCATCTGATGGGTACTGTGTTCCTATTCTGTTTGTGCTGCCATAAGAGAAACCCACAGACTGAGGCAGCTTTAAAAACAAGCATTTATTCTCACAGTTCTGAAGGCTGGAAGGTTGTGATCAATGTTCCAGCAGATTGGGGTCTGGTATGAACCCACTTCCTGCTTCACAGACATTGTCTTCAACCTGTGTTCTCACGTTGCAGAAGGGGCAAGAAAGTTCTCTGGGGTCTCTTTTATAAGGCACTGATTCTACCTTCATGACCTATTCAATTCTCAAAGGCCCATCTCCAAATGAGGTGAAGTTTCAGCCTATGCATGTTGGACAGCCACAAATATTGGTTTCAAGAGAAAATTGGTGATGGTTAACAAGAGGAGCAGGGGCAATTGTAATTACTTTCTTTGAGCATCCCCATGTGCCAAGCAATGTCATCTCCTTTAGATTTTAAGATCTATGAGATAGAGTTTACATCCTATTCTGCAAAGAAAGAAACCAAGGATCAGAAGGGTTACAAAACATGCTAGGACCACCCTGTTAAATAGGAGCTGGCCAGGCCACCTGCCTCACTTAATTCACAGAGTTTGAGTAAGTGCATGGTGAGAATCACCATTGATGTGTGATTACCCATCACTGGGCACAAAAGACTGAATGAGATAACAGGGAAGACAGAGGGCAAGAGCTGGAAGTGCAGCAGAGTATAGCATAGGTGATGGAAGAGTTAGGGCTGTGTTTAGAGTAAGAGCGTAGAACAGAATGGGAGAAATGGAGATGCAGGAAGGAGGAAGTGGGAGTCAAGTATGGGTGGAGCTACTGCCCCAGAGCAATGGTGAGAAGACAGGGGAATTAGGGAGCAGATCATTTGGGCTTGAGTAGGAAACAGGTAGTTCCAAGGAAGAGGACTTAATGAGTGGGGTTAAGGAAGTCAAAAGGATGGTGGCCCACCAAGCATTTCTAAGAACCATTAAATCCCACATTTAAGGTTGAAGGAAGAGAGTGACAATTGAATTTCTGCAGTCAATGGAATTCCAGCTGGAATTTTGGAGGGGAAGCTACCAGACGTAGCTGAGGTGGAAACAATGATGACAAGGAAATGAGGAAAAAATATCCCAGTCTCTTTCTCTCCCTACTCCCTGATATCCTATTGGTGTGTCCCTTTGTCCACACCTGTAAGAAACCAGAGGTCCAGGAGCCTGGTGATGGAAAACAAGGGGGCAGGCTGGGTGGGGTGAGGGAGGGGTTGGACCACAGCTGGTACAGTGAGTGTGTCTGCAGATAAATCTGTTTTGGGCCATGGTAAGGAGCCAAAATATTTTTATGCCTGGTTTGAATGTTAACCTAACTTTTTCTGTAAAATAAGAGGCAAGGCTGTACTTAAAGAGTGAGAGAGGTCTATTAAAACAAGGAATTGGAGCCGAGGGTGTACACTTAGAATTACCACTGAGGGGGACAAAAGATACTGCTGACAAGTAAGGAAGAGTAAGAGCACCACTCCACAGCATTATGAGCCCACCATGACTTCTGGTGTCCCTGAGGGCAGAGGTGTGATTCTCTCTAAAAGTGCTCATCTGCCTATATACAAACTCAAAGAAAACAAATTGTTACGTTCATTCAAGGCTGCAAGCAGGAAAGGGAGGGAGAAGAGAAGGCAGGCAAATAGGAGTGGGTGATGAGCTGTGGGTAGAGGAAGGACAGAGGTAGAAGTAGCCCCTGAAGGAGGAACAAAAGAGACACAGTAATCTTGAGGTCCTAGGGAGGTGGTGGCCTGAATCCTTGAGGATGGACATTTCAGGGAAGTCAAGGGAGCAGAAGGTCCCTGATGGTACCACAGAAGCATAGATGGGGAGGAGGAACAACCTCACCAGAGGGTTGGGTGAGATTGGGGTCATCCTAGGAGGAGGTTGGAAGTAGAAGGGAGTTCATTTCACAGGACAATATGTGAAGGGGTGGGATGGCTGGGCACTGGCAGAAGAGAGAATGAGAGCACAGAATGCTTGGAAGGGAAGAAATGTGAGCCACACAGAGAGCTAACCATGGAGGCAATGGAGGGCACCAGATCTGGGGGAGGGTCCTGAGACCAAGGTGGCTCTGCAGAGACCCTCAGATATGTATCACCCACCTCTTGGATGTAGAAATGTTTGTGGTATAAGAATACACTCTAACAAGACACCCAATGGTGGGAAACCTGGGGACTGAAAACTATGCATGGGCCCACTGGTTCAGCACCAGGGACAGCTCCTGTTGATTGTGAACTAGGCTCCTTTACTCAACAGTCAAACCTGGAGACCCAGCCAGCGCCAAGGAAAGCTCCCCAAGCCCCAGCATCTCTCCTCGAGTGCTGTGTTTCTAAGACTCAGATATTGTCATTCCATTCAGGCAACTCAGCTCCAAATGCCCACATGAGGGATGGAGTGAGAGCCACTCATTCCGTGTCCTATGCAGAGCTCTGTGCTGAGCCCTTCATGGGGGTCAATCCAATCCTCAGGACCCTACCCTGCAGGTACTATTATTATGCCACTTTACTAATTAGCACACTGCAATGGCAGAAGTTTAGTGACCCAACATCAGGTGGCAGAGCAAGGATTCACACCACAGCCAGCCTGACTCCAGCACTCCGCAAAAACAATCATACAAAAAGGTGTTCTGATTCCAGCCCTGCCACTGATAACACAACTCTTACCACCACTTCACACCATTGCCATGGCTACCAGAGGGCAGGCTCAGCATGAGCATCACTGATACACAGGTATGAGTAAAGGGGACAAAGTGACCTCTGGGCCAGGAATTGGTTCTTTGGCCTCAGTAGGAAAGATGGAGAAAAGAGGGGAAAACTAATCCGTTCTGACAACAGACACACTCACTGGAAAGCAATCAGTACTTGAAAAACAGTTCTTTCAATAAGAGAATTCCCAGCGCAGAAAAATGGAGAAAACCACAAGGATTTGCACTCTAAGGAATTAATTAACTATTAATTGAAATAGTTGTTTAATTAAAATGTGTAAAATTGTATTTCCTGAAGAATTCATTCATTTAGAAAAATTTAGTAAATTCTGTATTTCTGTCAATTCCTTGACCATATATATGCATGTCTAGTTTTATGTAGAAACAATTTTGTGTTCCCTTTTTTTCCTCTAAAGAATATGTTTTCAGAGACATTTCATTTTATAATGTAATATGATGCAGACCCTGTGCTGTGCAGGGTCCATTTGTTGTGGCTGCGGGGGACAAATTCACATGGACTGCAGAAGTCCTGTGGAGAAAAAGGGATGTCATGGCCACTTTCTAAGTGAGAGAGGGCCCCAACTCCTGCCTGGACAGGCTTTTATTGCTTTTCTGGGTACATTACATCTAGGATGATCCTCATTTACTATGCACAGGTTCTCTGTAGTTGATTACCTTTTACAGATAACAAAAGAAAGAATGTTGCTAATTACTTCAAAGAGAAGGATGTTGCAGATCCAGGGGGGAAAAGTGGTTGAACTGGTTACACTCCATACTTGGGAAGTTTAGCACAGACTTTAGGAAGTTACTTTAGAGATACGCAGTCAATATTTGTTGCCTCAATCCCGGGCAAGGGAGTTTTAGCAAAAGCAAGTCTCAAAGCGGCCTACGTACAATGCAGGCCTGATTCCCCACGGGAGAACCCATCTGTGGGCGTGGGTCCTGTGTGCTAGACCTCACTCCCCACAGGCCTTTCTGAGTGGGGGCTGGGCTATAATTCCCACACCACGCAAAACAGTTCCCTGTAATAATATCCACAAATATGTTTTGTGGCCAAGTAATATTCCATGAAGTCAAGAAAATGTAATTCCCTTTGGGAAATCCACTGAGACAGAAAACATAGAGGTGGACACCTGTGGCTGAGGCTGGAAGCCGTGGTGGGGGAAGAGGATGAACCATAAATGGGCTCAAGGAAGCTTTTTGGGGTGATGGAAATATTTTAGAACTGGATGGTTGTACAATCCTGTAAATTTACTAAAAAGTGTTGAATTGTAAAAGTTATATACTAAAAACTATTAAATTATTAAGTGGTAGATTTTACAGTATGTAAATTATGTCAGAAAAATGTGTATTAAGAAAAATGCTTGGAAATTGTCTTTTATAATAACTAGAAACTAAGGCATCATCTTGTGTAAAACTACTTCAATTCTGATTCTCCCAGTGATGTTACAATCTAGGCCTTAAAATCATTTGTCCCTCATACAAGATATTAAATGAAGTCAGCAAGACTGTTTAGGGTGAGATGGGGTAAGTTGGGAGGGGGCTATCTAGCAAAAAAGAGAAGTATTGCCAGTTGTAAAAATGGGGTGTGTGCACTGAGTTTTCTCTAAAGGAGTTGGACCTAAGACATTAAATTCTGCAGGAAAAAAAAATCTCCCCTTAGGGCATTTCTCAACATTAAAGGTTAGTCAAGGTTGGTATTACTGAGCCTTATTGAGAGAGTATGTTGGAGTCTCTGAATGTTGTGATATTCATTCATTGAGAGAAATAATTCCCTCAGCAATTAATGAAAACTGGTGTTCAATATTAATCTACTACAAACTACTCTAAAAAGTCATTTTTAAATTAGTTTAAAAAGTTTGAGTCATTTTTGTGTGAACTCAGAGTTGCAGGCTTTACTGCTTCCACTTGGCTTTCCTTGTAGGTTTTACCAAACAATTGGAGCATACCCTGTGTATATATCATTAGGATAGATTTAGGAGGTGTATGACTGCCTCTAGCTTAGCCTCTAGTTCTCTTTCAAGGACAGAGAACAATGGAGGCCTAATTGATAATCATCTGTTATGCTATTGTAATCTATAATCCTATACTTGAATAATGAAACATGAAAAACATATAGTAATCTATAATACTATACATGAGTATTTCCCTACCCTGATCCCATAGTTTTCCATTTAATTCTGTTTATTTGTGATCATAGGTTGGCTTCACCTTGTATTCCTCTGAATTACACACTTTCTTAGAGATATGGCCCAGAGGAAACAGCTTTTCAAATCCAGGTTTTTCAAATGAGAGTTGAGGACAACCATTATTTGATACTACCTAGAACTCACACCTCCTATACTAATAATGTTAACTGACAGGAACATAGAATATATAAAGTTCAAAACACTATAAAGTTTGAGTTATATATCTGAAAAGCGCAGAAAAATGGAGAAAACCACACTTCAATAAGAGGAGTTCGTACATTTTCATGTATCAGTCCAGTTATATCAGAAAGCCAGCAAAAATAAATGATATATTCAGTTCCTGGACACTCATAGGTATTGCCTGTGTTACTTTTCAGACCTGTGTGACTGCCACATTACTGTCAAACAGACCAGGTTACACCTCAGTAACAGAAGACCCAGCATCCTCGTGGCACACTTACTGCTGTCTCTGCATCCATCCTGGCTCTCCTGGGCTCTGCTCCTTGTTGTCTTATCCCAGGGACTCGGCTGGCAGAGTAGCCTCTGTGCATAAGATTTTGTGCAGAAGGAAGAGTGCTTGCAATGCTCAAACCTCAGGTTTCCACCAGGAAGTGACACAGATCACTGTTGCTCACATTGCACTGGCCAGAACACGTCAGGTGGTCATGCCTGAGTTCAGTGTGAGTTGCTGTTCGATGCTCCTGGGAGAGGTAGGTCAGTGATTAGTGAATGATAACACAGTGTCCCACAGTGATGTGTGTCTCTTCTGAGGAGGCTGTGAGGTCCCTAGAGCACAGGCTGCCCTAAGCATCATGCACCTTCAACACCTCAACTCCCCCGGTACAAATGTCATGCTCATTCACAACTGAGGAAAGACCAATCCAATGAACAGTTGGATGAATGGATGAAGACCATGTGAATATTAAAGTCACACATATGAGTCTTGACTACAGAAAGGACCAGAGCCTTCAACATGAAGAAATGACAGCTACCACGCTCACAAGTGAAGGGCCTGCCCACACAGTCCACAACTGGTGAAAAGGCGAATGTAGAACAGGCAATCACCAGTGTGCTACAAAACATGGAGAACGGGGCTCCTGGAAACCAACTAAGGAGCAGCCTAAAATACAGACATGCAAAAAGAAGGAAATTGAACCACTGCTCACACTCAGTCCACTCTGTCATTCTTGTCTCTATTTTTCCACATGAAGAAAATCATGTCGCAAGACTTCTGGCCAAGATGGATGTGTAGGTAGATACACTTTGCCTCCTCGCACAACCAAATGAAGGACAACAACAAATTTAAAAACAAAACACAACCAGAACTGCCATAAAATCGAACTGTATGGAATTCCAACAACCAAGGAATTAAAGAAGAAATATTCATCCTGACTGGAGGGGAAGAGATGGATAGCTGGGGCGGAGAGGACTCACAGCAAGGTGGCAGCTGAAGAACCAGGCGGTCCCACATTTGCATGTGGATAAACTGGGAGGAACAAATGGGGAGTGAGACAGACTGTACAACCCAGGGTTCCAGCACAGGGAAATAAAATCTCAAAACCTCTGACTGTAAAAATCTGTGGGGATTGTGGCAGTGGAGAAATTCTCAGACTCAAAGGAGAGTTCATTGGAGACACCTGCAGGTCTTAGAATGTACACAAACCCACCCACCCAGGAATCAGCACCAGAAGGGCCCAATTTGCTTGTGGGTAGTGGGGGAAGTGACTGAAAACCGGCCAAGAGCAGAGCAAGTTGCACTGTTCCCTCTCTGACTACCGACCCACATACAGTGCCACAACACAGCTATCTGGGTTGCCCCACCCTGGAGAATACCTAAGGCTCCACCTCTTACAATGTAACAGGCATGCCAAGGCAAAAAAAAAATATATATATATTATTATATTATATATCTATTTATTATATATTATAATATATTATATTATAATATATTATATATTATATATATTTATTATTTATATCTATTTTATATTTATATATTTATATATATATATATATCCCAAATGAGAGAACATATCAAAGCTCCAAAAATAGAACTAAGCAATGAAGAGATAGCCAACCTATCAGATGCACTGGTAATCAGGATGCTCACAGAAATGGCTGACTATGGTTGCAAAATAGAGGAAGAAGTGAAGGCTCTGAAAAGTGAAATAAAAGAAAATGTACAGGGAACCAACAGTGATGGGTAGAAACCAGAATTCAAACCAATGATTTGGACCAGAAGGAAGAAATAAGCATTCAAAATCAGAACAGAGAGAAAAAACAAGAATTCAAAAAAACATGAGGAGAAGCCTAGGAACCTCCAGGACAACTTTGAACGTTCCAACATTTGAATCATAGGGGTGCCAGAAGGAGAAGAGGAAGAGCAAGAATTTGAAAATTTATTTGAGCAAATAATGAAGGAGAACTTCCCCAATCTGGCAAACAAAATAGACTTCCAAGAAGTCCAGGAAGCTCAGAGAGTCCCAAGCAAGTTGGACCCAAGGAAGCACACACCAAGGCACATCATAATCACATTACCCGAGATTAAAGAGAAGGAGATAATCTTAAAAGCAGCAAGAGAAAAGGAGACAGTTACTCACAAAGGAGTTCCCCATTAGACTGTCAGCTGATTTCTCAAAAGAAACCTCACAGGCAAGAAGGGGTTGAAAAGAAGCATTCCAAGTCATGAAAGGCAAGGACCTACATCCAAGATTACTCTATCCAGCAAGGCTCTCATTTAGAGTGGAAGAGCAAATAAAGTGCTGCCCAGATAAGGTCAAGTTAAAGGAGTTCATCATCACCCAGCCTTTTATATGAAATGTTAAGGAGACTTATCTAAGAAAAAGAAGATAAAAACTAGTAACAGTAAAATGACAACAAACTCACAAGTATCAACAACCAAACCTAAAAAAAGAAAAACAATAAATAAACTAAGTAAACAGCTAGAAGAGGCACAGAATCACAGAAATGGAAATCACATGGAGGGTTATCAGCAGGAGAGGGGATAGGGGAGGATGGGGGGAAAGGTACAGGGAATAAAAAGCATAATAGGTAGGTACAAAATAGACAGGGGGAGGTTAATGGAGAAGCCATAGAACTTATATTTACGACCCATAGACATGAACTAAGGTAGGAGAATGCTGGTGGGAGGGGAAGTACAGGGTGGAGGGGAATAAAAGGGAGAAAAATGGGACAACTGTAGTAGCACAATCAATAAAATTTATTTAATAATAAATAAAAGGGACAGGGAAAAGGGCTTAAAAAAAGGAAATCGTGTTGCTTTATCTCCTCTTTCTTTCACTTAATAATACTGTGAACATCTGTCCAGTGGATATTCTCCTATGTAAGCAGAGTTCTTAACATGAGGACTATGAAACTCCAAAGGTGAAAACATGAATCTTAAGCCAGAATTTAGCATTGCAATAAAATATAGATGTATGTGACAAACATAGTAATTGATCACAGTACAGTTTTAAAATGTCATTTGTATTCCTCACTACCTTAAACTTACGGTAGTAATAATTACCAGCACTATATCCTACTATATTACAATGAGATATCACCCCACTATATTACCCCACTATATTACAGTGGGATTTCTTGTGTATTAATAAAGAAGCACCTATATTAGTATATGTCAAATGTGTTTTTATCATATTGATAATTGCATTTAAATATAATTGGATTTCTTCATAATTCTTTGACTTTTATTTTGTTCATTTAAAAACAGTTTTCTTCAATATATGTTGTCATCAAGAAACTTACTTTACATTTAAGGGAAAGCACAGGGTGAAAGTGAATAGATGGCAAAAGATATTCTGTGCAAATTGTAACCAAAAGAAAAAAGGTGTGGCTATGCTAATATCAGACAAAATAGACTTTAAATCAAAACTGCTACAAGAGACAATGAAGGACATTGTACTTGGTTAAAGCATCAAGTCACTAATGACATAATAATGATAAATATATAAGCACCATGCATCAGAGAGCCTAAATTAATGAAGCACACATTGACAGAATTGGAGGGAGAAATAGACAGCTCTACAGTAGCAGCAGGAAACTTCAATATTCAACTTTCACCAATGGATTAACGACAAGACAAGAGATCAGTAAGAAAATAGAGGACTTAACATTATAGACCATTAGGACTTCATAGACATAAGCAGACACTTCACAGACATATACAGACTTCACAGACACATGCAGGTACTCCACCCAACAGCAGAATACATAATTTTCTCAAGTATGCATAAATCACTTCCAGGATGTACCATATATTAGGCAATAAATTTTTTAAAAATGTAAATCTTACAAGGTATCTTTTCTGACCACAATAGAATGAAACTAGTAATCAATAACAGAACGAAAATTGGAAAATCAACATATACAAGTATGTGGAAATTAAACAACACACTCAAACAACCAGTGGGTCAAAGAAGAAATCACAGAAAAATTAGAAAATACCTTGAAATGGATGAAAATGAAAACACAACAGTCCAAAATTTAGGGGATGTAACAAAAGCAGTACTAAGTGGAGAGTGTATAGCTGTAAATAATCAATGAAAAAGAAGAAAGAATTCAAGTCAACAATCTTAACTTTACATCTTATGGAACTAGACAAAGAATAAAAACTAAGCCCAAAACTAGCAGAAGGAAGATAATAATGAATAGAGTAGAGATAAACAAATTGGAGATAGAGAAAATCAACAAAATCAAGATTTGGTTCTTGAAAATGACCAAGAAAGTGGAAAATTGTTCAGCTAATTGACTAAGAAAAAAAGAGAGAAGACTCAAATCAGAAATGAAAGAGGGTCATTGCATCTGCTTTTACAGAAATACAAACTATCACAAGAGGCTACTATCAACAAATTATACACCAACAAATTGGATAACCTAGATGAAATGGATAACATCCTAGAAATACACAGCCTATCTGAATCATGATGAAATAGAAAATCTGAGCAGATTCATAGCTAGTAAGGAGGTTGAATCAATAATCTAAACCACTTGGCTTCACTGGTAAATTCTATCAAACATTTTTTTAAAAAAATAACACCAATTCTCCTCAAACTCTCTAAAACATTGAAGAGGAGAGAACACTTCCAAACCCATATACGAGGCCAGCATTACCAAAACCAGACAAAGACATTACAAGAAAAGGAAACTGAGATACACACTCCTGAGAAATATTGAGGCAAAAATCTTCCACAAATACTAGCAAACAAAATTCAACAGCACATTAAAGGACCAAGCGAGATTTATTCTTGGAATGCATAGATAGTGCAACATACGAAAATCAATCAACATAATGCAACATATTAACAAAATGAAGGGAAAATAACACATCTGAGTACCTTTGTTTGATGCTCCCCCCAAAAATGACAAGATTCAACACCCTTCCGTAATAAAAAATGCTCAACACACTAGTAATAAAAGGAAACTATCTCAACATAATAAAGATCATATATGAAAAGCCCACATCTAATATCATAATCAATGGCGAAAGACTGAAAACTCTTCCTGCAATATCTGGAACAAGACAAGGATGCCTGCCTTCACGATTTCTATTCAGTATGATACTAGAAGTCCTTGCCAGAAAAAATTAGGCAAGAAAAAAGGAATAAAAGGCACACAATGGAGCATTGTTCAGCCTTAAAGAGGAAGGAAACTCTGAAATATGAACGTCATGCATGAATCTTGAGGACATAATGTTAAGTGAAATAAGCCAGTCACAAAAGGACAAATACTATGTGATTCCACTCATATAAGGTCCCTAAAGACAGAAAGTGTTATAGAACATGGTGGCCAGGGGCCTGGGGAAGTGGGGGGATGGGGGAATGGAGAACCTTTGTTTAATGGAGACAGAGTTTCTTTTGTGAAATGAAGTGAGTTCTGAATGGGTTGCACAACAGTGTGAGTGTACTTAACATCACTGAAAATACACTTAGACGTGGCTAAGATGATAAATCTTATGTATATTTTTACCAAGATTAAAATTTTAATTAAAATAAATATTTTAATAGGTAAACCCACAGAGACAGAAAAAAAATAGTAGTTGCTTGAGGCTGGGGTGATGGGAAGATGGGCAGCATCTGCTAACGGGCATGATATTTCTTTTTGGAGTGGTGGAAATGTTCTGGAACTGGACAGTGGTGTTAGTTCTCACAGTGGTGAATGTCCTCAGTGTCATTGGACTGTACACTTTAAAATGGTTAAAATGGGGAATTTAGGTATATTTTGCCACAATAAAAACATGCAAATATTATTCTGAGAATAGTGCCACAGAGGCCCAAGTCACATAAAAAAGATAACAGCCTCCCTCTCTGTATCATCGTTTTAACAGCTGCAACTCATTTTACAGTCTACATGTACTTCACTTCCCTAAGCCAATTCCCTGCTTGGGTTATTTAGATAAACTCACTTTTGTCAAATACACCAGTGCTGGGAAGATCCTCCTGTCATCATCTTTGCACACATTCATGATGATTTCCTTAAATTAAATCCTTACCAGTGAAAATGCTGGGCCAAAGTGCATTCATAAATATAAAGCTTTTGTCCTGGCTGGTGTGGCTCTGTGGATTGTGCATTAGCCTGTGAACCCAAGGGTCACCGGTTTGATTCCCGGCCAGACCACATGCCTGGGTTACAGTCCAAGTCCTCAGTGTGGGATGTGCAGGAGGCAATCGATTGATGTTTCTCTCCCTTTCTTCCCTTCTCTCTAAAAATAAATAAATAAATCTTTAAAAATATATATATAAAGCTTGTGATCCATGCTACCAGACTCCCCATCAGAAAATTCTGAGTTCTCTTCCCAGCAGCTGTGTATGAGACAGAAAGCAGGGCAGTGGGTACCAAGGGTTGGAAAAAGGAATGGGCAGTTAGTATTTCATGAGTACAGAGTTTTAGTTTTGTAAATAAGAAGAGTTCCATAGATGGATGGTGGTGATAGATGCATAAGAATGTGAATGTACTTAATGCCACTGAACTGTACACTTAAAAATGGTTAAAATAAGACATTTTATGTAATTTTTAACAAATTATTTTTTTTTAAACTGTGTGTCCATCAGAACAAGGAGCTTGTGTAGAACAGAAACAGGGGTCTGGCGTAGAGTTGCCATGTTCAGGAAGAAAAAAAACGATAGGGCACCCAGTTAAATTTGAATCTCAGATAAGCAATGAATAATTTTTAGTGTAAGTGTATCCCATGAAATAGTTGGGCCATAATTATACAGAACATATCATTCACTGAACTTCAGATTTACCTGTGTACCCTTTACTTTATCTGGCAGCCCTAGTTAGGTGAATCTTAAAAGGGGAACTCTGACTGGGAGCCTGAGCTCTTTCCCTGGAGATGCTTTTAGAGCTGATGCCACAGGTCTGACGCGAATGCCTGGCTCACCAAGGACTTGGACACCCGTGCTGTTTTCTTGCTGGAAGGGGATTGCTGGCCCGGGAACCCAATCGCAATCCTGCCCACATCCCATCCTGCAGTCTGGGTCTGGCACTGTGCTGTGCGGGACACCACACAGCCACCCTCCACACAGGGAGCCTGAGGCCCAGATGGGAGGATGGGGAAGGGCAATGCAGGGTGCTGAGTGCATGCATAAAGGCTTCCTTCAGCATAGGGGACCCAGAGGGGAAGGAGGGAGTGGTTCCAAGCTGGTGGAGTGAAGGTGGCCCAGTAGAAGCCTTAAGAGGTTGACAAGAATGGCAGGGGATTTAAGGTTCACCAAGCCTTGTGAGCTAGACTTTGAATAGGAGTGGTTGGTGTGCCTGCTTGGGGTTGGGGATGGAGAGCCTTTGGGAGTGGGGTTGGTGAAGGGTTGGCAGTAGCTCTTTGGTTAACAAACAGGAACCTATAGAAGTATGTTAAACCATCTTGTCACAGGACTGGGTTCTTAGCTTCAAGTAAGATGGAGAACAGGCTGGGAGCAGAATGATCCCCGGAATGAGGGACGGCGACAAGATGGAGGGTACAGGTGTGTCTCATCCTGGTCTGCAGACTCAGTGCATTCTAGGAGAGTGCCCTGGATGGCCTCTTCGAGAAGCAGTGACCCTGCCTCATGAGACCTCAGGTCATCAGAAGCCTCTCTCTTCCTGTAACACTCTCCATCTCCTTCCCCAAAAGTCTCTATTTGGAAATTGTTCAAACCAACAGAAGAGTTGGAAGAATAAGTTCATGAATAACCATGTGCCTTCACCTAGATCCACAGTTGTTTACCTTCTGCAGTATCTGATTGCTCCCTTTCTCTCTGAACATATTTCTGAACCACGTGGAAGCTCACTGCAGACATCACATCCTTCATCCCTTCCTCGCTCAACGTGACCATCTGTTCACATGACATCTGATCATGTCCTTTGATCCCTCATCTCTAAGTTAGGTCTGAGCACTGGGTTAAAGATGTGCCCATCAAATTTCATCATTGTAAAGGCATCTCTCTCCTTTATTTTCATTTTTAAAAAATTCCATTTGGAACCATGTGTAACGCTGCTTTCATATGTTAAGTTTGCCTGAAGTGGATGAAACTACAGCACTGTAGCACCAACTTACACCATACACAAAGATAAATTCAAGGTGGATAAAAGACTTAAATGTAAGTCGTGACACCATAAAAGTTCTAGAGGAAAACATCGGTAGGAAAATCTCAGACATTCCACGCAGCAACATCTTCAATGATATGTCCCCTAGAGCTAGGGACATAAAGGAAAGAATAAACAAATGGGACCTTATCAAAAT
>PVJI01022229.1:0-25684 GCA_004026765.1 Micronycteris hirsuta | reverse complement strand
AAAAATAAAAATGGACCCCCCTGTGTATTAAAATCGTATGCAGATGAAAAGTTTTGGCTTTAAATGCATTTAGTAGAAAATAAAAAAGACTGTAAGTAGTCTTAGCTTTCAAGAAATTCTAAGTAAGTAGTCTTAGCTTTCAAGAAAATGGGACAACTGTAATAGCATAATCAACAAAATACATTAAAAATCATGAAAAACATTATGAACAATTACATATGAACACATTTGACGATCTAGATAAAATGGAGTTTCCTCAAAAACACAGAGCCTCCCAAGGCTTAACTAGTAAGAAACAGTGAAAGTCTATAGAACAATTCCCAGTAGTGAAAGTGAAGCCTAATCAAAACTCCCAAAAAACAAAATCCCAGGATCAGAGGGCTTATAGGTGAAGTCTGCCAAATATTTAAATAATAATGAATACATTTTGTCTCCAAACTATGTTAAAAACCATAGAATAACACTGGAGAGAGTATAGGAAGGTATTGTTACAGTGGCTTTGGGTGTAAAGCAGTGAGAAGGTGCTAGGACCTCACTTGGGGGGAATGCTTCCATAACTCTTCCCTCCCACTGTGCTGTGATCCCGACCTCACGGGTTTTGTCTGTCTCCCGGGATCATTTCCTTGCATGGCATGTGCGTGTTGACCAAGTTAATATCCAGATGGCAAAAAAAAAAAAAAAAAAAAAAAAAAAAAAAAAAAAAAAAAAAAAAAAAAAAAAAAAAAAAAAAAAAAAAAAAAAAAAAAAAAAAAAAAAAAAAAAAAAAAAAAAAAAAAAAAAAAAAAGAAATCGTTGAAAAGGAACAACAAAATAAATCAAAAAGAGATAGAAGAAGTAGTTAATAAAGGGAAAAACAAAAATTGATGACATAAGCAACTCAGGGATAAATTAAATCAATCAGTTTAAACTGAACTGATCAACCAAACTGATTCTTGAAAAAGACCAAAAAAGAAAACAAATCTTTTAAAAAGCTTAAGCTAAGGGGAAAAACAGAAAACAGAAAGAGAAATAACAACGTTAGGAACCTAGCTATAGACAAAATTTTTAAAAACAAAGAAGAGGAGCCCTGGCTGGTTTAGCTCATTGGTTGGAGTGTCCCATAAACCAAAAGGTTGTGGGTTCGATACCCAGTTGGGGCACATACAGGAGGCAACTGACTGATGTTAGTCTGTCACATCAATGTTTCTCTCTCTCTCTTTCTCTCTTTCCCTTCCTCTCTTTCTAAAAGCAATAAAAAAGTGTCCTTGGGTAAGGATTTTAAAAAAAAGAGAAGGGGGAAAATATTATTTAAAGCTTTGTTTCAATAAATTGAAAATTTAAATGAAAGAAATGATTTTCTTCCTATGGAAATATAATCAAAGTTGACTCAAGAGGAAGTAGAAAAACATCAAGAGACAAGTACTCAAAGAAGAAATGGGCAAGGTTGTACTTAAATAAAACACCTAAACATTTCTATAAGAAAATATTACTAAATTAAAGGAATAGATAAAAAAAAATCTGAGATGACTAACCATCTTGATTTGGCTGGATCTGAGGCAGTTCCTGGGATGTGGGGATTTCAGTTTTAAAATTAGGAAAATCCTGGGACAAGTTGGTTACCTACATGTTTCGTGAATTGTGTAGACAGATTAACATGTATCATACTGAAATGGGATAAAGATAGCATAGGAGTATTAGAATCCAAGTTAAATATTAGCAAATGAAAGTTTTAAAAAGAAGTAATTTAGAAAAAAGAATGCGTGAGGATGTTCTGAAATTGATAAATGTTATCTTCCAGAAATACTGGAAACATGCTTAGTATTGAGAAATTTGTTCTCAGTGTAGTAGGAAACAGACAGTATGTTTGCTTAACACTGTTCAGGAGGTGTTAGTCAAGATAATAACGACAAAGTATTTAAATTTTGTAAAGTAAGGGACAAATTATACTTTGTAGAGTATATTATTATCCATGATAAAGAGCCAAACATTGATGAACCAGTTATTAGAATGTATAATTTTTTTTTTTACCTAGGTAACTGGGTAGAGTTTTTAATTACAAATAATAACAAATTAGAATATATAGAAAAAAGGCCCTGGCTGGGTAGCTCAGTTGGTTAGAACATCGTCTCAATATGCCAAGGTTGCGGGTTTGATCCCTGGTCAAAGCACCAATGAATGTGTAAATACATGAAATAACAAATCGATCTCTCTCTCTCTCTGTTTCTCTTGCTCTCTCTCCTTTCTTCTCTCTAAAATCAATTTAAAATATATAGAAAAAATAACTATTGCTATTTGAGAGTTTCAATATGAAAGGTTCTATGCCATAAACTTTTTTTAAATTTTATTTTTTTGATTATGCTATTACAGTTGTCCCATTTCCCCCTATCTATTCCCCCCTGCCCCACACCCCCCATTCCCCGCCCTTTAGTTTTTGTCCATGGGTCATACACATAAGTTCCCTGGCTTCCACATATCCCATACTATTCTCAACCTCCCCCTGTCCATTTTCTACCTACCATTTATGCTACCTATTCTCTGTAGTTTCTCCTCCTCTCTCCCCCTCCCATTCCCCTGTTGTTATCCCTCCCTGACTTATATAAATCCCTTTAACATTTTCATATAATAAAGGCTGGGTGATGATGAACTCCTTGAACTTGACCTTATCTGAGATGCACTTTATCTGCCCTTCCATGCTAAGTGAAAGTTTTGCTGGGTAGAGTAATCTCGGATGTAGATCCTTGCCTTTCATGACTTGGTATACTTCTTTCCAGCCCCTTCTTGTCTGAAAGGTCTCTTTTGAGAAATCAGCTGACAGTCTTATGGGAACTCCGTTGTAGGTAACTGTCTCCTTTTCTCTTGCTGCTTCTAGAATTCTCTCCTTATTTTTAATCTTGGGTAATGTAATTATGATGTGTCTTGGTGTGTTCCTCTTTGGGTCCAACTTCTTTGGGACTCTCTGTGTTTCCTGGACTTCCTAGAAGTCTATTTCCTTTGCCAGATTGGGGAAGTTCTCCTTCATTATTCAAATAAGCTTTCAATCCCTTGGTTTTCCTCTTCTCCTTCTGGGACCCCTATGACCCAGATGTTTGGATGTTTACAAATGTCCCGGAGATTCCTAAGCCTCTCTTCATTTTTTTGAATTCTTGTTTCTTCATTCCTTTCTCGTTGAATGTTTTTCTCTTCCTTCTGGTCCACACCGTTGATTTGAGTCCCAGTTTCCTTCCCATCGCTATTGGTTCGCTGCACATTTCCCCTCATTTCCTTTAGCATATCCTTCATTTGTTCATCTAATTTGTGACCAAATTCAACCAATTCTGTGAGCATCCTGATTACCAGTGTTTTGAACTGTGCATCTGATAAGTTGGCTATCTCTTCGTCATTTAGTTGTATTTTTTCTGGAGCTTTGATCTGTTCTTTCATTTGGGCCTTTTTTTTTTTTTTTTGTCAGCATACCTGTTACTTTAAGGGGTGGAGCCTTAGGTGTTCACCAGGATGGGACAACCCATTTCATTGTGTTCTGACACTGCCTGTGGGGGTGGGGCCTGAGACGGAACAATGGCTCTTGCTCTGCTCTCCGTGGGCTCCCAGTCTACTCGGGAGATACCCACAAGCAAATTGGACCCCTCCGCTCCAGTTCCTGGGTGGGTGGGCCTGTGCAGATCTAAGTCCCTGTGGTTCTCTCCAATGAACTCTGCTGAGATTCTGGGAGTTTCTCCCACTGCCTCAACCCCCATAGGTGCTTTTAATCGGTGGTTTGAGGCTTTATTTCCCTGCGATGGTGGGTTGCCTGGTCTGCTCTGCTCCCCAGCTTTTCCTCCCAGTCTATCTGCATGCGTATGAGGGACCACCTGGTCCACCAGTTTTGGCTTCGGTGGGTCCGGGTCGGCCAGCCACGGGCTTCTCTGGGCAGCTGCAGCATTGCCCCTACCGCTCCACAAACCGCCGGCTTGCAGCGCACTGTCTACTGGTCTGGATGAATGTGTCTTCTTTAACTTCTTGGTTGTGAGACTTCCAAACAGCTGGATTTTTTGTCAGATTTGGTTGTTTTTTGTTTTTAAATTGTTTTTTTCCCTCTTGTGGTTGTGCAGGAGGAATAGTGTGTCTACCTACGCCTCCCTCTTGACCAGAAGTTACCTATGCCATAAACTTTAAAATGCATTTTCTAATTTAATCTCAGAATAAGTGTATAAAGTAGGTCTATTGATGTTCTTGTTTTGCAAATGAGGAAACCAAAGGACCAGGTTGTGCACATAGGTGCAAGTGAGGAAAACAGGAATTGAATCCAGGTATTTAATTCTAGACTTTCTTCTTTCTACAGTAATTTAATTCGCAAAACCAACAAGTAAATTTTAGATTATTGGACTCAAGGACAACGACACATCCCCCATATCTACTGTTCCTTCCATTGGTATAGAGTTGCAGCTGATAAGTGGTCGCCCCACCAAGAAATTTCCCAGACTCCCTTACATATGGGTGGGCCATGTGACTAATTTTGCTAATGAAATCAAGCAGAAATAATTGACCACTTCTTGGTCAAGGTGGCTAAGACAGGGCATCTTCTCCACACTCTTGGAGTTGTTGCACCAGCTGGCTGTCAATGCCCAGGGCAATCTTAAACCTAGTGCTGCGTGGTAAAGTGTTGTGAATCTCGTCCTGCGAAATTTGTATGCTATGGCAGGTGTGTGAATAAATGCACACGGAGTACATAGGACTAGAAGAGCCGGGACTACGTGACCTCAGAGAGAGGCCAAGAGAAATGGCCCAAGGGCAGGCCAGAGAGTGAGGGTCCAGGAGCAGGCTAGAGAGAGAGCAAGGGGGCCCATGAGTGGACTGGAGAGGGCAAGAGGGCCTGAGAACAGGCCTGAGGGAGTGAGGGAGAGCGGAGGGAGCGGGGGTCCAGGAGCAGGCGAGAATGCCTCGGCCACTCTCTCCAGAGGAGAGAGCGCCAGTCTGTCACAAACACTCTATGTCCCATAATGATAATGGGTAAATAATATGATACCTTGGAAACCACTTCCATTTGCTGTATTAGGCATTTAGGAGGGTATTATTCATATTTCCTACTTATAGCTTTGGGTTTTTCTCTAAAAAATATTTCTGAGTGGTTGATGGAATGGTTAGGCAAGCCTTTTATTTCAAATTTGGATGCCTGTTAAACGTCTTATTTTTTACTAATTATTCCGGTGACAATTTCTAATACCATGTTCAACAAAAGTGGTGAGAGCGAACATCCCCGTCCCATTCTGATCCCAGAGGAAAAGCTTTCGGTTCTTTACCATTGAACATGAACTTAACTATGGTCAAATAGCAAACAAAAAGTGAGACGCTAGCCTTAGAATGTCAGTAAAGCCTTTCTCAGCTGTGGGCCCCGAATAACTGTTTGCAACAGAGTCTGTTATATAGACAAAAAAACAAACTTTGTTGTATTAAGCCACTGAAATTTGGAGTTATTTGTTACAGCAGCCAATGTTATCCTAACTGATGCAAATGAACAAGGAATGTTCAAAATTTACACGCAGAAACTTCTAAAAGTGTTTAGCAGAATTACAAAATCTGAATAAATGGAGATCATATTTATGGCTGAGATGACTGATCACTGCCAAGGAGTAACTTCCCTCCTGAATATCTCTAATTTCAACATAATACTTTTTAAAAATATATAATTTTACTTAGAAAATTACACTAAGAAGATAAAACAAAAATGTTTTGAAAGAGCATAATAAATGGTAGGGACTTCCTCTATCCGACATCAGATACCAAAGCTTCTTACAAGATTATGAGGAGATCGTCAGTGGCGCACACGGGAACACCCAGGGCAGCGAGACCAAGCGGCGGGGCGGGTCGGAGACAGTGCTGCGCGCCGCTGACGTTCGGCACCGGACTGAGTCAGCACTTCAAGTCAGCAAAGAGTGCGCAAATAGGAGAACATTGCTGATACAATTAGCCACCCATTTTGGAAAAAATAATGCTAGATGATTTCAACTGTACTCTATTTTCAAAAATAAACTACAACTACAAAACAAACTACAAAGGATTATAGGAAAATCTATTTATATTCTTGGAGTTAGGGGAAATCATGAAGGGAAATTTTTTTTTTAATCCTAAGGAAAATATTCACAAATTTGGTGACATTAAAATGAATAGATGATGTATTCCATAAACAAAGGGGAAAATGCTATGTACATAGTAGGCAAAAAATTAATATGCAGAACATATAAAAACTCCCACAAATGTATAAGAAAATGACAACTAACCTAGCAGAGAAACGGACAGAAGGTGTACACTGATACTTCACACATAAATATACAAAAAGGCACTCAGCCCCACTGTTAATTGGAGAAATGCAAATCAGAACAATAAAGGGATATAATTTATTGACCATTAGGTTGGAAAAAGTTGCAAAGTTTATTAGTATAAAATGTTGGTCAAAGAGTGAAGAAATAGCTATAATTGTATTTTTAATGGTTGGGCAGTACTGTTAAAATTTAAGAAGCATACACCCTGTGACACAACAGTTCTGCTTCTTATCTGTCTGCTCTAGGAATTAATTCACTTGTATGCACAAAGAGCGATGTAAGGTTTTTTACTGTGGCAGTATTGGGAGTGAGAGAACTTGACAACTTAAATGCCTACCGAAAAGTGAACTATAAACACCCTGGAGCAATAAGAAGAATCGGGGGGCTCAACATGGATGGGTGTAGAAATTGGCACCACACTTAGCGATAAGATACAACATTAAGTTAAAAAGACAATACTCACATGCTATTTGTAAAGTGTGAAGAGAAAGAAAACCCACAAGATGAGCATTTACTTCTGCATGCACTTACATGATACTGTATGTATGCAGATGCGGAGACGAAGTCAGGAAGTCGGAGCGCCAAACCGGAGACAGCGAGAGCCTGTGGCGAGGGAGGAGGTGGACTGGTGGCATCGGGAGCACTTTTTGCAATGAGAATGCATTTGTGTATTTAATGTATCATTTAATAAATTAAATTAGAGAATATGTAGATGCTGAGGCTTGAAGCCCAGAGATTTTTATTTGGATGGTTTGGTAGGAACTGGTGTTTTTTGTCATCTTCCAGGGTGATTCTGAGACCACTGGCTTGAAGATGGAGTGACTGGTTCTTGTGGACCCTGTGTTACAGTCTTTCATTTGGCGTCTTCTGTGTTTTCTAAAACACATACCCCTTTATGAAAATCCTGGCATAGTGCTTGCTGTGGCGGTGTCCTACCTACACCAAAACTGGAATGACAGAGAAGTGAGCACGGGCCCTGTGCAAGGCTAACGTGCAAATTCACGAAATAGTCTCGATATTCGTTAGCATTGAAAACTTTCTGTCACGTGTAGTTTACCACAATTAAAGCAGTATCAATCATTTAATTAAAGCCACAGAGAGAGATTTTTTTTAACTAGGTCCTTTGTCACTAACTCAAATGTCATTGGTCTCTACATGAACATCGGTTTTCCCTTTTTTCTTCAGGAAAAGCTGTAATTTTCTTCATGAGTGCATCTGTAGGCATGATGCCCAGCACACGGAGTTTCCGTGTCCCCTGTGCCATGTTAATGCATACCACTTCTGTACCGTGTCATGCGGCCCCCATGAGTCTAGGCAGTGTATACTCCGAAGAGAATGCCTTGCTCATCTCATGGAAGCATCCACTTACCCTGCACTTCCCGATTCTGTTTTCTGCCCTGTGGGAGCCAGAGAACAGCAAGAAGGGGCTCCGGTCCCTGACCATGGCTGCGTAAAGTGAAGCACAAGAAGAGTGGCCATGTGGACAGGAAGCAGCTCAAAAGTTGCTGCAGAAACATGGGTTTTCACTAAGGTATGCTGCCTGGAGACTGACACATGAATTGTAACAGCCTCCAAATTCTGAGTTCCAGCACATGTCCCGTCCCAGAAGGCTCCGCTGAGAGGGCATTCGGGTGGTCGGAATCTGCACAAAACGAAACGTGGAAGAGTTCCTGGCACATCATAAACACACACACATGAACTACTGTGGTTATGTCACCTTTAGCCTGACGCAGTGCGGCTCATAAACCAGAAATGTTGCCACATTCTGCACATTTAAACCCAGGAGACGCAAGCACATCCCCCTGTGACCAGTGGGTGATGTTCCAGTTCACTCTTAAATCAGGTCTTCCTGTCTGCTCATAGGCTTTGTCTTTTTTGGTTTTCTCACCCCCCAGCTGGCAAGGCAAGGGCTCAACGTTGTTCTGATCAGCAGGACGCTGGAAAAACTACAGACCATTGCCGTGGAGATTGGTGAGTGACCCCAAAGAATAAGGGAGATGTCTGTGGAGCCCACGGGTCAGGTCTGCTCTGGTTCTGCCTGTTGATGCACCCTCAGCATCCCTGCATCTGTTCTCTGCGCCGGGGTTGCTGGTACGTCTGCGGGAGCTCATTTTACAAAGTTCAGCGCAGACTGGTAAGTGGGGGCTTCAGTTCACCAGTGAGTCTTTGGCTCGATGAGGCAGGGCCAGACTCTCACATGAGCAGGTCTACTCTCTTCATCGCCAGGTCCGGTGTCTTCGTCTCTAGAGTCAGACATCATTGTCCAGAGGCCCAGGCTTCCTGGCTACATCTGCCACTCCCTTCAAAAGCAGATCTGTGTCTGAGACTTCACTTCCCTCTGTCTGTGCTCTGCTTTGTGTAGGAGGGTGAGGGGCGATGCTTAGTGGTGGTTGTCAGGTTTTAAAAAAAGATTTGATCCAGGGCTGCTGTGTATGGCTGCGAAGGTTGCATACTGTGCAGTACTGTCCTAGGAGGCAGCATTCATGTGACAAAGTTCATTATTATGATCCTCTCTGAAGTTTTCTTAGTTAATAATGATTGTAATATCCCTTTTCGGTGAGGGACAAATACCATATGATCTCATCTTTAACTGGAACATAATCAACAAAAGAAAAAAGCAAGAGAAACATAACCAGAGACATTGAAATTAAGAACAATCTAACAATAGCCAGAGGGGAGGGGGGAGGAGACTATGGGGAGAAGGGTCTTCAGGAACCACTATAGAGGACACATGGACAGAACCAAGGGGGAGGGTGGAGGCAGGGGAGGGAGGTGGGATTGGAAGGATGGGGTGAGGGGAGGGGAGAAGATGCAGACAACTGTAGTTTAACAACAATAAGATAATTAAAATAAAATATATCCCTTTCTGGGTATGTGCATTTTAATGATTAATTATTTATTTAGTAATTAATAAACTCCTTAAGTCAAAGGAACAGTCTTCAATTATACAAAGACTTGTGAAGACCACGGCAGGCGTCTGGGAGCTGGCTTTTCGCTCCCAGGGGCGGTTGGTCTCGGAGGCCCAGGCTGAGCCATCACACTCCGAGGCTCAGTGGCCTTGGACCAATGAATTCTGCTTTTGTTTTATGTCTGGGTATCAGCAGTAGCTTTGACCAGGATTAGGACATTCTTCAGTGTTCCTCTCACAACGTTAGAATGTGCTTTTTTATCGTCCTCTTGTAAAGCAAGCAGTGTCTTTAGTCTGAAAGCACTCCCCCACCCCCAAATTAAGCCTCAAGATCACTTGCCCTTGGAACACTGGGTCCGAATCCAATGCTGAGCAGGCAGCAGCTGGCGAAATCTGCCCGTTGCTTCCAGGTCTGCCTGAAGGCCAGGTGGGCATGAGTGTGTGCCCTTGGGCGAGGTAGATACCATCTCTGAGCCCCGTTTTCTCCTCTGGAAAGCGGGAATAGTACTTACTTTACAAGGCTGTAGAGAGGATTACAATGTATTGTGAAGGTGAATGCTTTATGAGTGCTGGAGCATTGGACGGAGCGTGGCTGGGTCTGCGTGGAGGGGACTGACACAGCGCAGGAGTGTCACTCTTCGCTGCCACAGCTCTTGGTTTAGGAGTTTCAAAGTTGAGTGTGCAAGAGAGTCCCCTGGAGTATGTGTGCAAAGGGGTCACTGGGCCCACTCCCAGGTTTTTCTGGTTCCGTAGGTCTGGGGTGGAGCCTGAGATTTTGTGTTTCTAGCAAGTTGCTGGTGATGCTCATGCTGAGCATCACTACATTAAATCGTTGCAATGCATATACTTGTTACTGTAGCAACTCTTAGACTCACAGAAAAACCACCATTCGCAAATCTTTTCCCCCATGCCAGCATTTATCCGGGGCTATTTCTTGTTTCTAATGGGGAGATGGGCATGTGCTCCAAAGTCTGCTCAGATTGCGTGGGTGCGCCAGGGGAGCTCCGCGGCAGAAGGGGATTCGGGCTCCTGTCCATTAAAGAACCACTGTTGTCTCTAATGCAGGGCGGACCACTGGGAGCAGGGTGAAAATTATACAGGCAGATTTCACCAAGGACGACATCTATGAATATATTAAAGAAAAACTTAAAGGCTTAGAAATTGGGATTTTAGGTAAGTCGATTGCAAAGCTTGTTGTAATACATCAGTGAAATAATTATCCTAGTGACATTTGATTATTCCATGGCGTCTTAAACTTAACTCATAACTGTATTTTAAGCTGTAGCATTAAATGAATATTAAATCTCAATTCTTCAAGAGGCATTACTGAATTAATAGATTTATACATAGCTTTGGAATGTATCAGATTTACACACTTCTACCTACCCAATTATATTTCCTAATATTGAAATGAATTTTCTTTCACCGAACTGATATTGACACCCGACAGGAAAAGGGATTCTCAGAAACATTGGCCTAAAGGAGCTCATTTAGCAAACAAACATGACTGTAGTTGATCCATGAAATGGCAAGTCAATGTGATTATTTGAGACTTGACTACCTTATTCAGGAAACAAGATAATATTTTTTCTGTGCTGCTTTATAAACAAGCTATTTTGTAACTACATACACAGTACAGTGTATTGTTCATAGAAGGAAGATTTGATTTCTGAACTTCCTGCTGAATTTAAAAAATATGCCCTGGCTGGTGTGGCTGAGTTGGTTAGATATCATCCCACAAAGCAAAAGGTCGCAGGTTCGATTCCCAGTCAGGGCACATGCCTGGGTTGTGTGTGGGCTTGGTGCTTGGTGGGGTGCATGCAAGAGGCGACCAATCGATGTATCTTTCTCTCACTTCGATGCTCTTCTCTTTCCTTCTCCCAGCCTTCCCTCCTATAAATAAATAAATAGAGTCTTAAAAACACAATTTCTAATTCTTTTTACTAATAAAAACATAAAACATCATTGCAGAAAAACTGGAAAGAGTAGAGAAGCACATAAAAGAATTATACATTTCTTAAAATCCTGATGGCCTGAGATAGCATTTTGGTGCATATCCTTCCAGATACATAGTTTCATATATTTACATGCATTTAACACATTTACACATATTTTCAAAATAGGATTTAATTTACTGTTTTGTTACATTTTCAAAAATGGCACATCACAGACGCTTTCCCCTGTCTTCTAGACGCTGCGCGGCCGTAGCTGGGCAGACCGCACGGCGCTCCAGCGTGTGGCTGCACCACGGTGCGCTCAGGGGCTCCCTGTCATCAGGCCGCAGTATTTCCCTCAGATTTCCTCTCTGTTATCTAATCATGTTGCAACGAGCAACCTCGTATAGGAATCTTTTTGTACATTATTCCTTCAAAAACATTTTCCCTGGAGAGAAGAATTTCTGGGTTGAATGTGACTATTTTTAAGGCTTTCAGTAAACATTTACCACTGGCTCTTCTGACATCTTTTTGCTTTGCCTCTCCCTGTCAGTCAACAACGTTGGGATGCTTCCAAGCCTTCTCCCGACACATTTCCTGGATACACCAGATGAAATCCAGGTACATCTGCGCTTTCTGGGGATGGTGTCCTCTCACCAGGTACTGGAGTCCCTGGCTGGCTCATCACCAGGGCCTGAGAAGGGTGTCTGGAAAAATTCAGAATTCCGGGTGGATATCTGGAGGTTTCCCCTTCCTTTCATCTTAGTGCTTGACAGACAGTCAAGGGTACCACTGTTCAGGGCTCCCTCTAGGATAAGGTCATCTCCCCCCTTCTCTGCGCATCGACACTTACCTGCCCACTGTCTCAGTCTTTCGGGGGCTCTGTGCTCTGCCTTGTAAGGGGTTGTACTGCCTGAAAAACTTACAGTTGTGTATGCAAGTGGGAGGCCACCTTTTTTTTTTTTCAGTTGTCTTCCCAGGTAATAACATTTGTTCCATTTTCAGTGGGAGGGAAGTCAGTGAGACGGACTCTGTGGTCGGGGCTGTTGTAAGTTCAGCAAGCTTGGCTCTGATCCACGGCTACCCTTGCTGGTCATGAGTGAATTTGTTATGCATTTAGCAGTCCTTGAAGGTAATATTTTTGTTAAGGCTTCCCCAGGTCTTGACCTTTGACATCATGGGTTATACCAGTTCTGAGCGGGCTGCCATGTTTCTGCAGGTGTTCCTATGTTCCTGCGTAATCCCTGAGTCTACTGAATGGGAACAGAATGCCAGACTGTTTCGGCCTCATTGTCCACCCTTGGCAAACCTTCTGCACCATCCCTCCAGCCCGGTGGTCCTTGCTTCTGGTGTAAATATGTGTCTCTTCATGAAGCAGATTCCATTCTTGCTTCTCTTTCTCTATTTATGTCTGTATTTGTGCTTGTTTCTGTGTCTGTCCCTCTTTACCTCTCTGTCTTGGGCAATTCTAGTAGTTTCTTTATCTGGCCCCTGTAGCCCAGAATCTCTACCTAGCATTATGCAATCATTTGCCTTTCTGTTCTCTCTGTTGTTGTCTTCTAGACGCGCACATGCTAACCTTGCTCCTTGCAGCTAGAAATTAACGATCTCCCTTTGAAAAATGGAGTCCATATTCCTCTTTAAATTTTTTGAGGACACTCTTAACTTCTATTCAAGATCACACTTTACAGAAGCACACAGTGTGGATGTCAGGTGCCCAGTTCTAGTGCACGCTTGCTGAACTTCAGTTAGGAGCCTGATACGGGCGAGCGAGCGAGTGAGGAACAGCTCACACACAAGCTTTTGCCCACTTGATGGTTCTTCAGCACTGACTACATCTCAAGGATTTCTGAAATGATCTGCCTGATTCGTGGTTGTGATTGTTTATTGCAGAGCCTTGTCCATTGTAACATCACCTCGGTGGTAAAGGTATGTGGTCAGTGTGTGTGCTAATGCATAAATGTGGCAGCTTGGGAGAATCGGCCCCTTCCTTGTGGAAGAAGAATTCTCTGAAATTGAACCGCACTTGACTGAGAGGTAACATAGTGGCCTTTTAATGTCTTATGCTGTTCATCAAGTACAGTGATGAGTTCATTCTCCCTAGTGTTTAAAACCCATTTCTGCATTGTTTTGTCACATACCAGAGCATATTAGATCTGATGATGCTGAAACTGATTCTGGATTTCAAGGTGACTTTTAAAAAATATTCAGTACTGTCTTCCGATTTTATTCTTGTAAACAGAGAAAAACTCACTCTGGGAAAAAGACAGAGGACGAAGGCGTGGCATAGATTTTATGGACTCTTGTTGTTTAATAAATACAAAAACAAACAAACAAAAAAACCCCAACCCAAACTGAAATTCTCTTCTGGAGGGCAGACCCTTTGTAGTACAGGCTTCCCTCACTAGGTGAGTGTTGTAGGAACCCATCTGTATCAGTTTGCCAGCTGGCATTGTTGTGAGAGGCTGCATTCTTCTTCACTGAATTTTTTGGGAAGACTTTCAATGTCCATGTCATGATGGGTGATTTACAAGCACTCACTGTGCTGAGTGTTCAGCAGTTTTTGACCAAAAATGGCCTGACCCCATGCCCCACCCTCCCTATTCACCGGATCTTGCTCCAAGTGACTTTTTTAGTTTGTTAGTTTCTTTGATGAAAAAAGTTCTCAAAGGGAAACCTTTTGCCAAAGTAGAAGAGGTGAAACAAAACAGCGGAAGCACTAAAAGGCATCAAAATCAACAAGTTCAAAAACTGTTTTGAACAGTGGAAAAGATGTCTCGATAGGTGTGTTGCATCAAATGGAGAGTACTTTGAAGGTGACCAAAGTTTAGACATGCAAGAATAAATACACGATTTTTTTTTAAAGATTTTATTTATTTAGTTTCAGAGAGAGGAGAAGGGAGGGAGAAAGAGCAATGTATGGTTGCCTCTCACATGGCCCTCACTGGGGACCCGGCCCGCAACCCAGGCATGTGCCCCAACTGGGAATCGAACCGGGACCCTCTGGTTCCCAGCCTGCGCTCAATTCACCAAGCTACACCAGCTAGGCTAAATACACAATTTTTTATAAACAAATTCTGAGGGGTTTTGGGTCCCCCCTTGTGGTTGTTGAACTGAAATTCACATTTGTGTGTACTTCTGCCCCTGGCTCAGCTACTAGCTAGTTGGACAGTGTTGGGGTGCTATTTAACTCTCTTGAATTTCAGATTCTTCGTCTGCATTAAAAGTGTTGTGCTAAACCCTGGCCAATGGGGCTCAGTTGGTTGGAGTGTCGTCCTATAAACTGAAAGGTCATGGGTTCAGTTCCCAGTCAGGGCACATAGCCAGGTTTGGGGTTAAGTCCCTGATCAGGATGCATAGGAGAGGCAACTGATCAATGTTTCTTGCCCTCCTTTCCCTCTCTCAAAAATCAATAAGCCTGTCCTCGGGCGAGGATTATAAAAAAAATTATTGGACTAAGTGTTGTGTCTGGTGCATTCAGCATAAGAATTCATAGATATGACTACCACAAGGCTGTCCTGTCCTGTGCCCTTGACTGAATAAAAAAATCACACCCTTTTTGGGCAGACAGTTTGGGAAAAGGTGCTACTTAAGAGTGGACACAACCCACTGCTTGGTGAGTAGATGGCACTTTTGTGTGAAACACAGTGTTTTCCTTTCCTCTGAATGGTGAGAGCCCTCAGAAGGACTTATGAGTGCCTCCTGGGCTTTCAGCGCCCCCTTAGCCCACAGCTGGGCCCCTGGCTCAGCGCAGAGGATTCAGTTCTCAGCTGCATGTGGCAGCCCTTGTGAACATCCATTAGGCCAGTGGACCTGAAGCAGTGAATCAGATATGACCCCTGATTTTATGGATCCAGATGGATCTGGGGAGCAGCAGGAGGCTCAGTCTCATCTTCAAAACATGGACTGGCCATGGAGGGCTTCTTTCCCAGAGGAAAATCAGTTGCTCTCAACTTAAGGAGAGGGGATGGATGCTGAGAAGACAAAAAAAAAAAAAAAATTTCCAGGGGAGTAAGTTGGGCTGAGAATTCTTTTCTTTTCTTTTCTTTTCTTTCCTTTCCTTTTCTTTTCTTTTCTTTTCTTTTCTTTTCTTTTCTTTTCTTTTCTTTTCTTTTCTTTTCTTTTCTTTTCTCTTTTCTTTTCTAGCATTGGTTGTTTTTCTGTAAGCACACTGGTCTTTTATAGTTTCCTGCTCAGTTTTTATTGATATACACATTCTTTTTTGCTGAGCAATCAATGGCTTTTTAAAACTCCCAGTCGATGTAATTGTAGGTTTTATACGTCCAGCTGCTGGCAGACTCAACACCACAGCCTCTCACATTATTTCACTCGTTGATCTTTCAGTTTTGGTTCATGTGATCACAGGGCTTCCCAAATGTATTTGATAAACTCTGACTCCTTTAGCAGAGAAATTTGATTTGTTAAAAAAAATAGTTGGCATACTGCTAGACGCTGATTTCCCTAAACACAGAGAAAACACACTGCAGGTTAGGCTGCGAGTGTGGCACCCCCAGGTGTCCGTGCTGCTGGAGGCATGACAAGTATCACGTAATTCTTCCAAAGGAGCCATCTGGAAATAGCAGAGATCTCTGTCAAGGGCAGAGGTAGGAGACGAGTTTGAGGGCAAAGGAAGGTGCGATTGGAGACTAAACATTGTGAGTTTTGCGACAGAGACTCACGGAGTCTGATGTTCCCTCTGTAACTGGTGCTGCTTGCCCGATGGGGCTAGTGAACTCACGTGGGAGACTCCGCGGATGTGCTCTGTGGACGCCCTCAGTGAAGCCGGAAGAGCCCAGGAAGGGTGGTGACACAGTCTGGCCCTATCCTTCTCTCACCTCCCTTAAAACCCAGGACTTCAGGAGGCAGTCCCGTGGGTTCTAGGGAGCCTCCTCCCCACCACTCCCACCCCTGCCGCCAACCCAGCACAGTGAAGACATCGCTCTGGAGGCCCCGGCAGTTGGGCATAAGGGCCTGGCCTGTGAGGAGGGAGCAGTGGCAGGACTCCCAGACAACATGGAGAAATAGGCAAAACTTGTCCTCTGGTCCCCAGCCTTTTTCACTTCTCTGCCTCTCGCCATCCTTTGGTTCCTCTCTGCCTCAAACCTGCTCCCCTGACAGGGCCTGAGTCCACTCAAGTGTACTTTTGAGAACATTTTAGACACACACTTGCCTCCTCCTCAATTCTTAAAATGTGGGCCTTATAATTATGACATGCAAAGCTCTTTTCATGGGATATTTAAGCTCCAGACATGACAGAGAAGACCTCTTTGTGAGCAGAAGGTTGGGAGGGGGAAGGGACTTCTTGATGTTGCTACAATTCTGACAGACAGATGGACAGACATGTTCTGTTTAGGGAGCTATTTCACAGACCACCTGCAGGTTGCCTATATGGCTGCTGCTGAATTGACAGACTTCCTTCTCTACCTTGTCCTGTGAACTTGAGATGCTTATGGACACTTGTGTGGTTTCCTGATGGTCCCCCGGTCCTAACTCATGGCCGAGGTCTATGTTGGCCAACCTACTTTTCCTTCTCTCCCAAAGTAAAGAGTATCTGGGGACCTCAGTGTTGGTCCCACCGCCAGAAGCCAATTGCCATAGTTTGTTGCTGCCTGTATTTTGCAGGAAGACTTTAGCTTTATGGAGGAGAAACCAGAGGCCTCTGAGGAGTTTGCCATTGGTCTGGGCTGCCTCTGTGGGCTCCAGCCAGGCTCTGGTGTTGCCAGAATGACCCCCAATGAATGTCAGTGGAGTTTCAAGCTCCTCTGAGACTGAGCAATTCTCTGGCTTCCTCCCACACCCGCCTCCCCAAGTCTCGCTGCCCACTGCCGTTTACGTACTTCGTCCAGGAGTAACTTTAGCCTTCTCTTGTAGATGACACAGCTGGTTCTGGAACACATGGCATCAAGGTGAGGCCTTTCTTTGAAAAGGAGCAGAGTGGCAAGGTCTCCAGGTCTGGCAGTCAGACTCAGAGACTGGGGGGATGGAGTTCATCTGGCTGCTACTTTAACAAGTGATAAAACGATGATGAAAGGACATGGAGATTACAGAAGAAAAAAAAACCACATTCTGAGCCAGGCCAGCTTTGCAAACAGATAAGCATATTGGAAGGTCAAATGTAACACATACTGGAGGGAAGAAGAGAACAGCAGATTCAGCACACATTGTATTAAAAAAATTAACTTATGTTGCGCATAAAAGAAACTTCAGAAGTTGGCCTGAGACCACAACCATCCCTTTGTTATTATGAATTTCAGCTCTTGTCAGAATGAATACTCCAATTTAGTGGTAAAAATCACCACCCCATCAGTGTCTTCATTTATTCCATGTTTTTATCACCCTATTACAACACCCATTTGGGAGCTGGGTTTTTTCTTTTTCAGATGGTATTCATTAAAAGCAAATGGTCCATAGTTTTATCTTCCCTAGAGGAAGAAAGGGCTTGGCTGTGGATTCTAAAAGTGCAGTTTCTTGGTTTTTCTGAATTGAACCCATCTCACTGGGATGGATCAAAGAGATTAAATTTCAAAAGGAAAAGTAAGGACCCCAGAGACTTGTGCGGGGTGCCTGTATGAGCAGATGATGGACTGCCAAATTCCACCGAAGACACGTGGCATCTGTCTTTCGTGGGTCATCTTTACGAGTCAGAAGGGAACTAGAGCTCATGTGGCCACATTGAGGGAGGCTCTCTTCCTTTGAGCTTGTCTGAGCTCAGTTGGTTTTCTGAATTTTGGTGGGGGAACCTTTGTTACATCAGAGCCCATTTCCAGTTACAAGCCCTGATGTCAACTGACTGCTGAGTGACGTCATTGGGTGGTGCCGTAGTCCATGACAAAGGGAAGTTTCACTCCCAGGCCTTGGAAGCAGAGCAATTCGTGCTCCTGGAAGCCTAGAGAGGATGGAGACTGCCCAGGATGGTTCATATGAGTCCCTTTGTGTTCTGCCTTCTCAAGGTGTGATAGGCAGCAAAGCAATCAAAACGTTGCTTCTTTGCCTTTTAGGCAGAAAGGGCTCATCTTGAACATTTCTTCTGGGGTGGCCCTCTTTCCCTGGCCTCTATACTCCATGTATTCAGCGTCCAAGGTGAGTGACAGCATGTAGCTTGAGTCCCCTTCTCCTTCCTCCTCTTGTTTCTCCCAGTTGGCATTTTCTTTTGGGTTGTCTGACCCGTGGATGGACAGATCTGCCGGGAGGTACTCTTCTGTGTGCAGGGCAGAGCTTCCGTCAGCAGGTGTGTGGGTGCAAAGTGGGAGCAGGCACTGCTGCCAAGCCGGCTAAGGCCTGCGAGCAGCACAGCTGGGCATGAGCCGCCCCCGGGGGCTCCAGCCCTCACTCACCCTGCTGCTGTCCCGTCAGCAAGTAATACATTGCTTTCCTTCCTGCCCTGGAGGTCTAGCCAGGTGTCCCCAGGCCCTAGTCTTAAAAACAAACTCTGAGAGGAGGGGTTGCTTTGCACAAGGGACTGCTCCTCCTGGTTTGGGTCACTTGTGTGCAACGGCCGGAGGTATGCATCTGTCCCCAGCTGTGAGTTCCCACTGACTGAAGGAGCTCTTCTCAGACTGAGAAATGAAGTCCTAACTCCCATCAAGAGAAGCTGCTACATTTTAAGATAAAGTGGAAGGCCGTTGTGGCACCCTTTAAAATCTGAGTAAGTGGGTTCTGCTGGAGAATGCAAGCTCTGGTTCCTGAGGTGTTTCTCCTTCTTACTCCAGGCTTTTGTGTGCACATTTTCCAAGGCGCTGCAAGCGGAATACAAAGCGAAAGGAATCATTATCCAGGTGAGGTCAACAGTTATGAGTCCAGGGGAATAGGAATTCCAGATCCTCATTGAGCTGGGGCCACTGCCCCCTGGTGGTGCAACTGCAGCCGGGAGAAGGTGGTCTGGATGATGCTCCCACCACCATTGCAGTGGCCACTGTGCCACCTTGGTGCCACCTTGTTACCACCTGCTGCCGCCCTCCCCATGCCCTGGGTGCTGGAGCAGGAATTGGGGCAAGGCCAGTGAGCGTGCAGAATGCTGTCCACCCTCTTGCTACCTTTACTCTGATAGAGGTACAGAGGACAGGCTTACGTGGGAGGAATGGGGGAGAGGGAACAGAACACTGGGCACTCAGTCCATGCTGGGGGGAGTGGGGGCCTCCCTTGCAGGCCGTTCACCTGTGATGGGCCACAGAGATCCTCCCACTTGGGTTCCTCAGCAGTCGGGGAGGAGGTGCTCTGCTTCCCCTTTCACCAGCGATGGCAAGACCCTTATAAGGAGATGACCTTGTCCTAAATGCAAAGGGATTGGGTTGTCACCACAATCTGTAGTCTCAGCAATACAACATCTTGAGGTGTCAGTGATATACATGCGGTTGGTGCGGCAACACAGAGTCACCTGGTTTCTAGAACCTGGAATAAAAAGTTTACAGAGGGTTTTGTTGTTGCTTGGGAATAGTTGTATGACATACTGTGAAAAATGAAAAAGACACGCTTGCAGTGATATCTTTAAAATATTGGTGTGCATACTGATTTTCAATTAAAATACTCAGGTGAGACCATCTCAGTTGGCTATGCTTGTAAACTAATCAGCTATTGGATAAAGCTTACTCAAAAGGCAGATATGAATTAATGGTGAGAATTTTGCGAATAACATCAACTTCCCAGCTGTAGTGACTGTAACAGCTGCGTCCTGACACTAGACCACGGTGTCATTCTTTGCCCCGATGAACTAAAGCCTTGGCTATCAGATAGTTGTCCTTCTTATCCACCTTCCAACTCCCAGCTGCAGACAGATTCCTTTTGCGAAAGTGCTGCCCCGCATAGGTTGTTTGCTGCAGTAAAGAATAACCCTTTAAAACCTCACTGACTTAGAATCACAAAGGTGTATTTTTCATTCATGATGCAGTCACAGTGAGCTGCCAGATGGGATTAGCTCATTGTAGTGACGCAGGGACCCAGGCTGACGGAGCGGCTGCCCCTTTGGATATCATCAGTTGACACGCCAGAGAAAAAGTGATAGGAATTCTAGAGGATTTCGCTTTGATAATTAGAGACTCTGGCTCAGACAAGACGCGGCACTTTTGCTCACACTCATTGGCCAGACCTGGTAACATGGACCCACCCAACCACAGCGGCCCAGGAAGTGCAGTCCTACCATGTGTATGGGGGAAAAAGAACTAGAAATAGTTGGTGAACAAAACTCCTCATGACCAGAGCTGCTTGGTCACTGGCCATGTGAATGTGACTCTTAGCATCATCCTGATGTTGGTAACCATGGTCCAGAGACGCCGTGGTGGCCAAGTTAGTGGGTTCCGTGGGGCAGGAGGTGCGGCAGGGAGGGGGCCCCTTCCCTGATGCAGAAAACATGGCGCTGTTCTCCTAACAAGTACGAGAAGGTGAAAAGACTCTGTGATTTTTCAAAAAGCAACTGGCCTCCCCAAATACTTAAGTAATTGGTGCTCGATAAATAAAAATTTGTTAAATGGGCAAGGAAGTATGAACTATAGACTTGAGTTTGATTTTCAAATCCCAGCTCTGCCTCTTATCATCTGAGTGGTCCTGGAAAACCTGCTTAAATTTCATGAGCCTCAGTTTCCCCATCTGTAAAAAGGGGGTTACAATACCTGCCCACCTCGCCACGTTATTATAAAGATCTAATGAATAAACGGGTGTGCAACTTTCATCACTATTTTCTACAATAAGGTGTTTTGTCAACCAAATGTCACTGTAGGAATGAAAATACCTATTATTTCTGCGTCTGGAAATGGGTTGGGAATACACGCTCCTGTGTCTCTCTAAGAGTAACACTTTAAGATCTTTGGAAGAAAAGTGTTATGCAAATTAATAACTGCCGTCATTTCCATGAGAACAAATTCAATTGGATTGACTGATTCGTAATTAGATTCAATTATGTACAATGTCATTTCAAGTGTGACGTGAAGAAAATATGATATGGCAAAAATTGCCAATGTGATTTGAAGAAAAGGAAAACAAACAAGCAAACAAACGAAAACAAACCAAGCATGGATCTTTTTTTCTCTCTAAGGATGCTGCCACGGTCTCTGTCTGGGAAAAAAGTAAGAAACCCCTTGTGAGACCTCACGCCAGGCCGCACAGTGGTGCAACTGTGGGCAGAGACGGTGTCAGATTTGGGGGCACGGCTGTGGTTGGTTTCTGTTCCTTACCAGGACAGGACACACTGTGAGACCCGTGCCACTCCTGGCCCTACCTGAAGTGTGAAAGTGGGAACCCAGAGTGCTTTAAATTGCTCCACCTTTTGCCATGTAGGCTAGAAATAAGCTTCTGAGATAGCATGGCCAGATAAAATACAGGAGATCCAATTAAATTTGAGTTTCAGATAAATAACAAATAAATTTTTAAATGTAAGTATAGCCCATGGAATACTTAGGGCATAATTATACTGAATTATTTTGTTGTTTTCTTGGATTCAGTTTAACTGAGTGCCCTGCACTTTTATTTTCAAAGCCTGGCGACCGTGTTCTGAGAGACGCCCGGTGACCCCAGTCCCCGTCTGAACCCCCTGGCAGCCTGTGGCCAAGGCCTCCCCTTGAGTTAGTGGCAGAGGGCAACCGAAACCTGTTCCCCGCTCTGGGCCAGTTCCATGCCTTTTCAGTGCTCCCTTATCATTTTGGATCCTGAAACTTGTTACGGGAAGGGCAGAGTTGGAAAACGAAGGGATGGGGAAATGGGGTTCATTTTTCAGGGTTGGGCAGACTGCTCCTGTGTGACAGCTTTATTTCCCATTGTAGGTGCTGACCCCGTACGCGGTTTCCACCCCAATGACAAAGTGTCTCAATACCAGCCTGATAACCAAGACTGCCGATGAGTTTGTTAAAGAATCACTAAATTATGTCATGATTGGAGATGAAACCTGCGGCTGCCTCGTTCACGAAATCTTGGTAATTGATAACTAACTTCTCCTTTCTCGAAGCAGTGAGGACAGGTGCGCAGGCGGCCCTCGCAGGTGTGGGCTAGTGCTTCCTTCCTATTGGAGGCCTAGGTGCTCAGCCCATAAACAACCTCCAAGCTGGCAAACCTCCCCTCTAGCTGCCTCCTGCCTCCCCTCAGAAGGTACGGTGGCTGCCAGGGCTCCTGGGAAAAGTCAACCACGACACAGGGAGCTTCTCTGCGGGGCTGCTGTCATCTCTGACCCTCTGTGTTCATAAATAATTAACTCTGGCTCTCCAGAAAAAAGTAAAACAAAATACCTCAATTTGCAACATTTGCTGATTTCCATTATTTAAATCCTCCCCACAGTCGACTTTAAGCTTCCAGTGTGCTGTCTGTGCATGCACAAGAATTTAGGAGCGCACAGCAGGCTCCGTCAAAGGCGGGAATGGGGTTCAATGGCATGTGTTGCCAGGAGTTCTCGCCATTCCCAGGCCACTTTTAGAAAAAAGCCAAACATGAAACAAAGGTAAATGCGAGTATTGCATGGTAATAGTGGGAAAAAATAAAAGCACTGTTTCCGCGTGGTGCTGTTTCGAGCATCACCAGGGAATGTTAAACACTTCTTTTCCTGCAATCTTGTTTTAATGGAGCCTTGGCAGAAAGAACTGGCAGATGCGGGGAGATGGAGCACCAGGGAAAGAAAGCACTCGCGAAGGGAGAGAATGCAGGAAGGGTGCTTTACCATGGACGCAGTTCTCTTAATTTAGAATTTCTTCAGGGCTGATCCTATAAGCGGCTGTTTTAGTCTCTGAGAAAACCTTGTTTGCTGAGAAAGCGTCACAACACCTTTGTATTTTAGCAACTGCAGTCAGGCACTGCAGAGCTCCGTTTCTGTCAGCAGCAGACCGCGTGTGTGATGGTGGTCTCGTCGATTACAGTGAAGCAGAGATTGCCATTGCCATCGCCGGTGACGGGGGAGGGGGGGCTGCCGTAGTGCTGAGCACAATGCGTCACACATGTGTGGAGATGCTGGTGTGAGCAGACCTGCTGCGCTGCTGGTTGTATAAAAACGTAGGATGTACAAGGATCTGATGAAGTGTGTGTTACTTGATATGATAATAGGTGACTGTATTACTGGTTTATGTATTTACTGTGTTATACTTTTCGTTACTTTTTTAATGCATACCCTTTCTACTTATGAAAAGTCTGCTGTAAAACAGTATGCCGTGTTACAAGGCAGATGCCTCGTACCTGTTGTGTCTGCCACATTTCTTGAGTGCATTTTCTCTAGTGCGTGAGTTAGCCTCGTGTTGTTTTGTTCGCCGTGGCCCCTAAGTGTGCAAAACACACCCTTCATGTTGGCACGTTGAGTGATTGGCCTGGAAATGAAATGAACTGGATTAAGGACTACAAAGGTGGAAAATTGGTGATGGCTGTTGCTTGCCAGCAGGCACGCCCCATTCCACCATGGCCATGGTCTTGAAGAACAAGAACACCAGGATGGAAACTGTTAAAGGATCTGCTTTATTGAAGGCAACAAGACGACGAGTTATGAAGGGACTGTACCATGCCGGGAGAAACTTCGAACGACCTGCATGAAGACTGGACACAGAAGCGTCTCCTTCCCAGAACCACGATAATCGCGGCCAAAGCAAAACGTTTGTGATGTTGAAAGAAAAGGCTGCACCTAACTATGAAGTTGAATTTGCTGCTAGCTCTGGGCGTTTTAAATAATTCAGGGATCATTATTCATCACCTAATGTGAAAGTGAGTGGTGAGCCCGCAAGTGCTGCTCTGAAGGCAGCTGAAGAATTTTTGGAAACTCTAGTTGAGCTGATTGTGGAGGAAAGTTACTTGCCAGAGCAACTATTCGGTGTAGATGAACATCTCTGTTTTGGAATAGATTCCCGAAAGGATTTTCGTCCATAAGGAGGTTAAGTCAATGCCAGGCTTCAAGAAACTTAAGGACAGAGTAACAGTTTTGCTTGGGGGCAACGTCACAGGCTACAAACTGAAACACTGCTTGGTCCGGCAAGGTGAGAACCCCAGGGCCCCCTCAGCACGTCAGTCAGCACACACTGCCAGGGTACCACAGGGGCAATAAGAAGTCCTGGGTGATCCAGCTTCTCTTCCAAGATGCCCTCCTCAATGGCTCTCCAGCAAAATGGAGAGGTACTGTTTCGAGAATGACATACCTTTCAAGATTTTGCTTATTGTTGACAATGTCCCCAGACATCCTCCTTTTACTGTTGATTTTTATCCCAATATCAAAGTGGTGTCTCTCCTTTCAAACACAACCTCTTTGATTCAACCAATGGATCAAGGAGTCATAGCAGCTTTTAAAGCCTCCTACCCTTTGCCCAGGCTATTGCTGCAACTGAGGAAGACACGGATGCAATTTTGAAAAAATTACATCTATGGCTGCATCAGGAACCTTGCTTGGGCTTGGGCAAAGAGTGTATGAATGACATCTGGAAGAAGACATTCAAGAAGTTCCCCCATGACTTCAAAGGACTTGCCAAGAATGAGGAGGCCGCAAAAATCAGCAAGGCTGTGGCTGAGGGGACAAACATCTTTAACTGGGGTGTGAGTGCGGATGGCAATGAGGAGCTCCTAGTGGTGGTTCTTAAAGGACTGACTAATGAGGAGTTGCTGGAACTGGAACAGGAATTCGTAGCTTAAGATGACACAAGGGAAAAGGAAACTGCAGGAGAAGAAAACCAGTCTTCAAGAAAATTCCCAGTGCAGAGTTTAGCAGAAGTTTTGCAGACTTCAACAAGCTCCTTATAAAGTTTTTAATAAAAAAAACCAAAACACTGAAGAGTTTTTATTTATAGAGAGGAATGTTCAGGTTGCCTTATCTGCTTACAAACATATCTATGATGAAAAAAAGAAACAAATTAAACAAATCACCATGGACCTACTTCCGAAAAGAGTGACACCTCCTCCAGGAGAGCCTGGGCAGGTCCTTCAGAAGTTATTCTAGAAGAAGGCGTTGTTTCCATAGGAGACGCCAACTCCATGCACGTCATTGCCCCTGAAGACCTTCTAGTGGGACAAGACGTGGAGGGAAAGACTGTGTGGGCCTGGGCTAGTGTGTGTGTTTGTAGCTTAGTTTTTAACCCAAAAGTTTAAAAAGCAAAAAAAAAAAAAAACAAAAACCCAAAAAACCTTTTAAATTTAAAAGTAGGAAAAAGCTTATAGAATAAGGATATAAAGGAAGAAAATATTTTTGTACAGCTGTAAAATGTGTTTGTGTTTTAAGCTAAGTGTTATTGCAAAAGAGTTGAAAGATAAAACAACTAAAAAGTTGATAAAGTAAAAAAGTTATAGCAAGCTAAGTTTAATTTACTATTGAAGAATGAAAATTAAAATAATAAATTCAGTGTAGCTTAAGGATATAGTGTTTATAAACTCTACAGTAGCGTGCAGTATCATGCTAGGCCTTCTCATTCTCTCACCGCTCACTGCTCACCCAGAGCAACTTCTCGTCCTGCAAGCGCCATTCATGGTAAGTGCCCTATGTAGATGTAGCATTTTTTACCTTTTACACTGTATTCTAACCCTATTTAAAATTTTAAAATGTACTTTTCCTATGTTTAGATATGTTTAGATGTCCAGATGCTATCATGTTGTAATAGTCTGCAGTGTTCAGTGCAGTAACGTGCCGTACAGGT
>PVJI01022228.1:0-25679 GCA_004026765.1 Micronycteris hirsuta | reverse complement strand
AGGACCAGGTTAAAGTAATATTCAGGGGTGAGCAAGCCAGAATTTTTTAAGATACACCTTTGCCAAATTCCTATTAGAGAATTCCCATCCCACAGACATGATCCACACTTGCTCACACAGGAATCACATGGAGCTGTGCTCAAAACGTGTAAATTCTCAGGACTGCGTGTTTACATGCGTGTGGAAATCACTGCCACATTAGGCATTTTCGTGACAGCTGTCATATCCTCATAGGATAAAAAATCTCATCACAACTGGTGAATGTGTGTGTGTCCCTTTTCTCACTGAAGACGCATGAACATAAGGAATGTTTTAGGCCCCTTAGGCTGTGTCATTTCAAGAAAGGTACAAGTGCAACTGTAAGGCAAGAAAAGATGCTTGGTGTGTCTGGAGGAGATGCTGAGACTGATGGAAAGTGTCAGAAGTGGATTGTAAAGATTCACGTGGGAGATTTCTCATGCGCAGTTGCCCCATGGGTAGGCAGACCAGGTGCAGTGGGGAGCCATCCAGGGCAGACGTTAACAGAGGACAGACCACATGATGGCACAATGGAGACTGGCAACATACTCAAGGTATCCTAATCAAGTGTGGGAAGGCATTTGCAGCAGCTTGGTTATGTTCATCTTTTTGACGCTTGGGTTCCACAGAAGTCAGGTGGGGTGGTGGGGGACCCTTCTTGACTGAATGTCCACATGCGGTTCTCTACTGAAACATAAGGGAAACATTCCATTCCCAAGACAAATTGTGAGGGGAGTGAAGTTGATACTTGAGAATAATGTGGAACAGGAGATATTGAGGGAAGCACAGGAACCACCAGCAGCCCCTCCAAAGGGCGATCTTCATCCAAAGGAGGTGATGTTGCATCTGTGGTGGATTCCCCAGGTAGTCCTGCAGTGGGAGCTTCTTGCAGAAACCCAGTGGACTTCTCCCAACAAGTACTGATCCCTGTTAGACCAAGTGAAAGGCACCTGAGAGAAAATGTCCAGAATTTGTCAGAGAAGATGGAGAAGCTTCAGGATAAGTCAGGAGCTCACATATTTCTCTTTGGTGACCAGGGGAAAACTGTTCCAGCCTGGCTGGGCAGTCATTATTCATCCACAGTACTCACCAGAGCTTGCACCTCTGCATGGCCCTTTAGTTCAGTCTTTGTGAATTTCTCTTATTGGAGAGATATTTCCATTCCCTGGAAGACTGCAGAAGACACCTATGTGGAAGAGTTCTCTGCTCTGAAAGATAATAATGTTGTGGGACGATGGAATGGTGAAGTTGCTTGAAAAGTGACAGAGGACAGTGGAAGAAAATGGTGACAATGTTGTCCAGTAGTTGTTCAGTCACGTTGTTTGGGGCAAAATGAAAATTGTCCCTGTCATGGCATCTGATGGTAAAAAGTGAACAAAATTTTGGGCCAAGCCAATAGTATGCTGTGTGTTCCAAATGTTGGTCTTTGCTGCCCTCTTGTGGCCATTTTAAGAAATGACACCTCAGTAAGGTCAGCAGGAAAAGTGGTTGATTCCAGGGGAATATCAATGACATTGGAACGCAGGGGTTTTTAGAAGTGCATTTGAAGACGTCTAAATGTCAGGGCTGTCCAGTTACCTCATCACTTGTTTCCGTATTAATGGCCAAGACAGCAATAAGAGAGTAATAAGCGTGTTTTATGTGACATTTCTTGGATCTGGCTGTGTAGCATGATAGAGTCAGGTTTCTACAAGTTCTAGGTGTGCTAGAAAATCATTTGTAATTTGCTTTGTCTGTTGCAGAATCCTTAAACAATGAGGAGGTAAAATTCCTTTAAAATTCTCTGTCGTGTGGGTTTCGTACCGGCCAAAACCCGTGGGTGACCGCAACTCGATGCGTGAAAGAATCTCATACCGAGACACGCAGGGAAAGAGTCCAGGGCCACGTGACCAATCCCTCCATCTCAGGAAAAGGCCTCGTGGGTCGCTTAGCCGGGGTTTTTATTAGAGGCTTTAGGACATATTTACATTGGATTGGTTATTCATGGGATTAAGCAGAACAGGGATAAGGTTACTTATTAGCAGGGCATTAGGATGTAAATTCAGGTCCGGTGGCAGACAGGACCAGGTTAAAATAATATGCAGGGCTCAGCAAGCCAGAATTTTTTAAGATACATCTTTGCCAAATTCCTATTAGAGAATTCCCATTTCACAGACATGATCCACACTTGTCCACATGGGATTACACGAAGCTGTGCTCAAAACGCGTAAATTCTGGAACATGTGTGTTAACACGCGTGTGGAAAACACTGCTACAATTCTCTACCAAGAGGTAAAAGAAAGTAAGATAAAATACAAGCCCTTCCATTTTATGTACGTGCCCCTCTGGACATGTTTACAGGCTCATTTCCTCCACTTTGCCTGGATTTCATTTACTATTTTAGGTTCATCGTAGGGGTAAAAACTGAAGGAACTTTTGTGCGAAGCCAATAGTTGAGTGTGTGTTCCAAGTGTCGGTCTCTGCTGCCTTCTCGTGGTCATTCTGGTGAATGACACCTCAGCGAAGATCGGCAGGAAAAGTGGTTGATTCCAGTGTAATATCAATGATTTTGGATGGCAGTGGTATTTACAAGTGCATTTGAAAACGTCTGAATGTCAGCACTGTCCAGTTACCTTGTGACTGCTTTGAAGGTTAAGGGCAAAGGGAGCAATGAGTGTGTTTAATGTGACGTTTCTCAGACCTGGCTTTGTAGCGTAGTAGTGTCAGTCTTTGACAGGCTGCAGGTGTGCTCGAAATTTGTTTGTCTTTGCTTTGTAGCAGCTTTCTTAAACAACTTGGAGGTAAAATTTATACATAATCCTGCAGCAAGAGGTACAGGAAAAAAAAGCAAAGTAAAATATCAGTGCTATTGGTGTATGTACACTTGTTTCCTCCACTTTGCCTGGACTTCCTTTTCCATTTTCAGTTCCTCCTGCATGTGCAAACCTTGTTCATTTCCTGCTTGTGCTTCTAACCTGTGCATCGAAGGGTGAAGGTTTCTTTCTCAAGAATTGGTGATTAGCACCTTTAGCATGATCTGGGTCAAGTTATCATGTAATTCAAACGGTGGTTCATTTTGGAGCTTCTGTAGGAGTCTATTTCAGAAGTCCTGAACAACAGAACTGTCTATTCATCCGTTCTCTCTGAGTACGAGGTTAAATGCTATGGGAGCAGAAAATGTACTGTATACAATTTTGAGGCTGCAATGCTGGTTGAACCTTGCCTTAAATCGGGGTGGCCAAAAGATCTGTTCAGCCAAAAAGTCTGTCCAGTGAAAAGTCCATTTGGCCAATAAGTCCGTTTGGCTAAAAAGTCAGTTCAGCCAAAAGTCAGTTCAGCCTGCAACCCCACTTCCACTGCTGCACCGCCCTCCCACCTCCATCACCTGTCTTTGGTTGCCTATTCTTGCCCTTAACATCATTCAAAACTGTTTCGTTAGACTGTATTGTGACAGCTACTATATCAACATGTGATAAAACTCATCACAACTGGTGAATGTGTGGTCCCTTTCACAGTGAACACGGGTGAACATAAGCAACATTTTTGGCCACTTAGGCTTGTCATTTCAAGAAAGGTACAAGCACAACTTTAAGGCAAGAAAAGATTTATGGAGAAGATGCTGTGACTGATTGAACGTTTCCGAAGTGGATTGGGAAGTTTGATGCTGGAGATTTCTCGGGTGCAGTTGCTGCATGGGTAGGTAGACCACTTGCAGTGGAGAGCCATCCAGGGCACACATGAACTGAGGACATACCATGCTATGGCACATGGAAGACAGGTGACGTACTCAAAGTATCCAAATCATGCATGGAGAATCATTTGTACCAGCACTGTTACATGAGTCTGTTTTAAGTTTGGGTTTCACAGAAGTTAAGTGGGGTGGGTGGGGGTGGGATTACACCCTTCTTGACCACATTTCCACATGAGATTCTCTAATGAAACATAAGGAAAATGTTTCATTTCCCAGACAAATTGTGAGGAGGAGGAACTGTTGATATTTTACAATAATGTGGAACGGGAGAGATCATGGGCATATGAAGGGAACCACCACCAGCCCTTCCAAAGGAGGATCTTCAGCCTTGGCTGGTGTGGCTCAATGGATTGAGTACCCGCCTGCAAACAAAAGAGTTACAGGTTAGATTCCCAGTCGGGACACATCCCAGTCAGGTTTGATTCAGGCCAGGTCCCTAGTAGGGGGTGCACAAGAGACAATGACACACTGATGTTTCTCTCTCTCTCCCTCCCTACCCCTTCCTGTAAAAATAAATAAATGCAATCTTTTTTTTAAAAATATTTTATTTTTTTATTTTTAGACAGAGGGGAAGGGAGAGAGAAAGAGAGGGAGAGAAACAGCAATGTATGGTTGCTCCTCACATGGCCCCCACTGGGGACCTGGCCAGCAACCCAGGCATGTGCCCTGACGGGGAATCGAACCGGGACCCTCTGGTTCCCAGCCCGCGCTCAATCCACTGAGCTACACCAGCCAGGAATAAATGCAATCTTAAAAAAAATAAAAAGAGAATATTTTTAAAAAGAAAAGGAGGATCTTCATCCAAAAAATGTGGTAGTATATATGCGGTGGGTTTGGGAGGGAGTACTTTAGTAGAATACGCTTGCGGCAAACCAGTGGGTTACCTGCAAGAGGTACTGCTCCTGATTAGACCAACTGAAAGCACCACTCCAGGGAGAGTCTGGAATTTGTCAGCAGAAGACATGGAAGCTTCTGGATAAGGTGAGGGTGTATGTTTCCGTTTGGTGACCAGTCCAAAATGGTCCCAGCCTGGCTGCACAGTCATGATTTGTCCGTAGTACTCAGCAGACCTTGCAACTTCACATGGCTGTTTAGTTCGGTCTTTCCGAATTTCTTTTAATGGAGAGAAATTTCCATTCCCTGGAAGACTCAGAAGGCACCTGGAAGAGTTCTCTGTTCCAGAAGGTAACAATGTTTTGGGAAGATGGAATGGTGAAGTTGCCTGAAAGATGGCAGAGGGCGGTTGAACAAAACATTGGAATCGTTGTTCAGTCATGTTGTTGGGGGAAAATGAAAAATGTTCCTGTCATTGCATCTTACGGTGAAAACCAAAGGGACCCTTCTGCAAAGATCAAAGGACATGTTTTCCAAATGCGCATCTCTGCTTCCCTCTGGTGGCCAATTTGGAGAATGACACCTTAGTGCAGGTCAGCAGGAAAAGTGGTTGATTCCAGTGGAATATCAATGATTTTGACAGCAATGTTAGTTACAAGTGCATTTCAAAACATCTAAATGTAAGTATTTTCAGGTTACTTAGTGATTGGTTTCTAGATTAAGGGCAAAGGGAGCGCTAAACGTCTGTTAAGTGAAATTTGTTGGAACCGGCTTTTAGCATAATAGTCAGCTTTTTACAAGGTCTAAGTATGTTTGAAATTTTTTTGTCATTTGCCTTCTGTGTTGCAGCTTCTTTAAACAAGGGGAAAAATAAAATTTATTCAAAATTCCCCACTCACAGGTAAAATAATATAAAATAAATAAAATTAAATTGCTATCATTTTATGTATGTGTCCTTCCAGCACGTTTCCTCTAGTGTGTTGGCTTCATTTACTCTTTTTGGTTCTTCACATGAGTGCAACTCTTGTACAGTTTGAGGTTTTGTGCCTAACACATGTGTTAAAGAATGCAGATTTTGTTCTCAAGTGTCGCGAATCCCGTCCCGCAGAATTCGTATGCTATGGCAGGCGTGTAAATAAATTCACATGGAGTACATAGGACCAGAAGAGCCGGGACTACGTGACCCTCCTATGAACTCAGGGAGAGGCCAAGAGAAATGGCCCAAGAGTGGGCCAGAGAGCGAGGGCCCAGGAGCCGGCTAGAGAGAGAGCAAGGGGGCCCATGAGTGGACTGGAGAGGGCGAGAGGGGCTGAGAGCTGGCCGGAGTGAGCAAGGGAGAGCGGAGGGATGGGGGAGGGGGCCTGGAAGCGGGCCATAAAGCCTTGGCCACTCTCTCCAGAGGAGAGAGCGCCCTGACCCCTGCCTTGACAGGTTTTATTGTTTTTCCTGGGTACATTACATCAGAGTGGTCTTCATTTACTAAACATAGGTTTGCATTAGGTGATAGACAGCCAGGAAGGCACTTCAAAGGAGAGGTATTTGAAGGGAAAGACAATGGGTTTGGGCTGAACTCAAAAGGATTAGCAGCTGTCTTAGGAAGCCAGATATGAATTAGCATTTGTTCTTTTGATCCCGGGTGAGAGAGTTTTTCAGCAAGAGCAAGGCTTAACTCTAGGAAAGATGCCATCCTGATTTACCCACAGGAAAGCCTGTTTTCACACATGTGGGGACTGCTTGCCATCCCACGTTCCACTGTTTTTTGTTTTTTTTTGAACGTGGAATGTGCCCTGGCTGGTGTAGCTCAGTGGACTGAGTGTGGGCTGGGAACCAAAGGGTCGCCGGTTCAATTCCCAGTCAGGGCACATGCCTGGGTTGCGGGCCAGGTCCCCAGTGAGGGCCATGTAAGAGGCAACCATACATTGCTGTTTCTCTCCTTCTCTGTCTCCCTCCCTTACCCCTCTCTAAAAATTTAAAAAAAAATTATATATATATATATATATATATATATATATATATATATATAAAATCTTTTTAAAAAAACGTGGAATGTTGGGTTACATTTCCCATGGTGAGTGGAACGGTTCCCTACACCCAAGTTTAGGTATGTAGTACATTTAGCATCATTCAGTTCAAACTATTTTGTAACTCACATGGTGGTTCATTTTGGAGGTTCTGTAGAAGTTTATTTCAGAAGTACCAAGCAGGAGAACTTTCCAGTCACCCATTTTCAATGAATTCTAGCTTAAGTGCTGTGAGAGCAAAACACATACTGTAATTGATTTCAATGGTGTGATTCTGGTTGAAGCTTTCTTTATACCCGGTTGGCCCAAAAGTCAGTTCGGCCCCCCACCACCCTCGCCATCCTGCCCTTCATGTGACTCTGGATTGCGTACTTGTCTTTAACTTCATTTGAAACTTTTCTGTTAGACTGTATCACGACAGATGTCATACCAACATGCATTTAAAGAAAAAACTCATCAAAACCATTGAGTGATTTTGTGGCCATTTTCATCCCAAAGATGGATGAACATAAGGAACACTTTTGGCGCATTAGGCTTTGTCATTTCAAGAAAGATGAAAGCACAACTGCAATGCAAAAATGAAGATTTGTAGTGTGCATGGAGAAGGCGCTGTAGGTGATAAAATGTGTCAGAAGTGGTTTGCAAAGTTTCATGCACAAGATTTCTTGCACAAAGATGCCCCACGGGTCTGGCAGACCATTTGCAGTTCAGAGCCATCGCGTCCAGATGTTAACTGAGGACAGACCATGCAGGAGACAGGTGACATACTCAAAGTATCCAAATTGAGTGTCTGCTTGATCATATGTGAATCACTTTGATGTTTGGGTTCCACAGAAGTTAAGCCGGGGGTGGGGAGTGCTTTCTTGACCTCATTTTCACATGCGGTTCTTTACAGAAACATAAGGAAACCGTTCTGCTTACAAGCAAATTGTTGGGGGGGGGCGTGTATGAACCGTTGAAATTTGAGAATAATGTGGAACCGGAGAAATGGTGGGCAAATGAAGGGACCACAACCAGCAGCTCCTCCACAGGGCAGTCTTCGTTCAAAGGAGGTGATGTTGCGTATGTGGTGATATGGAGGGAGTCCTGTAGGAGGAGCTCCTTGGGGAAATTCACAACACGTGCTGTCCCATCAGACCAACTGCAAGCACCACCTTTGGGAAAGAGTCAAAGAAGAAAACGGGAAAGCTTCGGGATGAGATGGGAGCACATGTTTCTCTTTGGTGACCAGGGAAAACCGGTTCCAGCCTGGCTGCGCAGTTGTAATTCCTCCGCAGTACTCACCAGACCTTGCTCCTTCGCAAGGCCATGAAGTTCGGTATTCTGAATTTCTCTTAGTGGAGAGAAATTTCTATTTTCTAGAAGACTGCAGAAGGCCCCTGGAAGAGCTTTCTGCTCCTAAAGGTACCAGTGCTTCCGATGGAATGGGAAGTTGCCTGAAAGATGGCAGAGGGTAGTGGAACTGAATGGCAATGACGTTGTGCAGCCACAATTTTGGGAAAATGAAAAGTGTGCCTGTCATTGCATCTCATGCTAAAAAGTGAAGGAGACTTTCAGCCAAACCATTATTGGGATATGCGTTGCCTCTGTCGGTCTCTTGGCCATTTTGGGGAATGACACCTTAGTGCAGGTCAGCTAGAAACGTGGTTGATTCCTGGGGGAGTATCATTGACTTTTCATACTAGTGTAATTTAGAAGCGCAGTTGAGGACATCCAAATGTCAGGACTGTGGAACTGGTCTCCAGATATTGGCCAAGGGAACAATAAGTGTGTTTTATGTGATGTTTCTTGGAACTGGCTTGCTTTATAGTGTAATCGAGGCAGGTTTTTACAAGTGCCAAGTTTGCTTGAAATTCGTTTGTAATCTGTTTTATTCGTTGCAGCTGCCTTAAATAACACAGAGTTCAAATTTATTTGAAATTCTCCACCAAGAGGTAAAAAAAAGTAAAGTAAAATACAAGCGCTCTCATTTTATATACATGCCCCTCAGGACACGTCTGCGGGCTCGTTTCCTCCACTTTGCCTGGAGTTTGTGTACTGTTTGAGATTCGTCTTACAGGTGCAAAACTTTTGCATTTCCAGGTTCTGTTTCTAAGCTTTGCATTCAAGGGTGAAGATTTCTTTCGGAAGTTTTGGTCCATACCATCTTTACCGTCAGTCATATTGGGTTATTTTTAATTTATTTTAATTTTTTTAGTTACCTTTTTTTTTAGTTTTTTATTGATTATACTATTACAGTTTTCCCATTTCCCCCCTTTTATCCCCCCTCCACCCTGATCCCGCAACCCTCCAGCATTCCTCTCGCCTTAGTTCATGTCCATGGTTGTACATATAAGTTCTTTGAGTTCTTTGTTTGCTATACCATTTTTTATCTCTCCCCATCTATTTTATACCTACTAATTATGTTTCTTTTTCCCTGTACCTTTTCCCCCCTATATTCCTGGTATGCAAAAATGAAGATTTGGATCCTCCCCAAATCTTCCCCCTCCCCACTGAAATCCCTCCATGTGATGTTCATTTCTTTGATTCTGTTCCTGTTCTAGTTGTTTACTTAGTTTTTGTTTTCATTTTTTTTTCTTTTCTTTTCAGTTCATTTGTTGAGAGTTGTGAGTTTGTTGTCATTTTACTCTTCATAGTTTTGGATCTTCTTCAATTTCTTAGATAAGTCCCTGTAATATTTCATAGAATAAGGGCTTGGTGATGATGAACTCCTTTAACTTGACCTTATCTGGGAAGCACTTTATCTGCCCTTCCATTCTAAATGATAGCTTTGCTGGATAGAGTCATCTTGGACGTAGGTCCTTGACTTTCATGACTTTGAATACTTCTTTACAGCCCCTTCTTGCCTGCAAGGTTTCTTTTGAGAAACTAGCTGATTGCCTTATGGGAATTCCTTTATAGGTAACTCTCTCCTTTCCTCTTTCTGCTTTTAAGATTCTCTCTTGATCTTTAATCTTGGGTAACTTAATGATGATGTCCCTTGGTGTGCTCCTCTTTGGGTCCAACCTGTTTGGGACTCTGGCCTCCTGGACTTCCTGGAAGTCTATTTCCTTTGCCAGATTGTGGAAGTTTTCCTTCTTTATTTGTTGAAATAAGTTTTCAATTTCTTGCTCTTGTTCTTCTCATTCTGGCACTATTGTAATTAGGATATTGGAACATATGTTGTCCCAGAGGTTCCTAAGCTTCTCTTCCTTTTTTTGAATTCTTGGTTCTTCATTCTGTTCCTTTTTTTGAATTCTTGGTTCTTCATTCTGTTCTCATTGAATTCTTGTTTTCTTCCTTTTGTTCCAAATAGTTGATTTGAGTCCTGGTCTCCTTCCTGTCACTGTTGGTTCCCTGAATATTTTGCTTTATTTCACTTTGGGTAGTCTTCATTTGTTCTTTCATTTTGCAACCAAACTCAACCAGTTCTGTGAGCATTTAGATTACCAGGGCTTTGATTACCTGAATATTTATTACCATTAGATAGATTGGCTACCTCCTCATCGCTTAGCTCTCTTTCAGGCATTTCGGTCTGTTCTTTCATTGGGTCCATATTTCTTTGTCTTGGTGCACTGGTCTGGTTGGTCTGGTTGACTGTTTCCTTAATTCCTTGGTTGTTGGAGTTCCATGCAGTTTGATTTTCTGGCAGTTCTGGTTGTTTATTGATTTTATATTGGCTGTTATCCTCCTTTTGATTGTGCAAGGAAGCAAAGGGTTTCTACCTATGCCTCCATCTTGGCTGGAACCTCAAAGAATTTGAATTTTTTAAAAATTACTTTATTGTTGTTCATTTACAGTTGTCTGCATTTCCCCCCACCACAGCCCCCAACCCCAGCCAAACCTACCTCCCCCACTTGCTTCCACCCTCTCCCTTGGTTTTGTCCTTGTGTCCTTTATAGTAGTTCCTGAAAACCCTTCCCCTCATTGTCCCCTCCCCCCTCCCCTCTGGTTACTGTCAGATTGTTCTTAATTTCAATGACTCTGGTTATATTTTGCTTGCTTTTTTCTTTTGCTGATTATGTTCTTATATAAAGCCCTTTAACATTTTATACAATAAAGGGTGGGTGATGATGAACTCCTTGAACATGACCTTATCTGAGAAGCACTGTATCTGCCCTTCCATTCTAAATGAGAGTTTAGCTGGATAGAGTAATCTTGGATGTAGGCCCTTGCCTTTCATGACTTGGAATACTTCTCTCCAGCCCCTTCTTGCCTGCAAGTTCTCTTTTGAGAAATCAGCTGACAGTCTTATGGGAATTCCTTTGTAGGTAACTGTCTCCTTTTCTCTTGCTGCTTCTAGGATTCTCTCCTTATTTTTAATCTTGGGTAATGTAATTATGATGTGCCTTGGTGTATTCCTCTTTGGGTCCAACTTCTTTGGGACTCTCTGAGCTTCCTGGACTTCCTGAAAGTCTATTTCCTTCACCAGCTTGGGGAAGTTCTCCTTCATTATTTGTTCCAATAAGTTTTCAATCCCTTGGTCTTCCTCTTCTCCTTCTGACACACCTATGACTCGGATGTTGGGATGTTTAAGGATGTCCTGGAGGTTCCTAAGCCTCTCCTCAGTTTTTTGAATTCTTGTTTCTTCATTCTTTTCTGTTTGGATGTTTTTTTCTTTCTGCTGGTCCACTCTGTTGATTTGAGTCCCAGTTTCCTTCTCATCCCTATTGGTTCCCTGAAGATTTCCCCTTATTTCCTTGAAATTATCCTTCATTTGTTCAAGTAATTGTGACAATTTTTCATCTGATTCTTTGAGCATCCTGATTACCAGTGCTTTGAACTGTGCATCTGATAGGTTGGCTATCTCTTTGTCCCTTAGTTGTATTTTTTCTGGAGCTTTGATGTGTTCTTTCATTTGGGCCATTTTTTTTCTCAGTGCACCTGTTACTTTAAGGGGCAGAGCCTTAGGTGTTCACCAGGGCGGGTCAATTCACATCGCTATTTTGTGACGCTGTCTGTGGTGGCGGGGCAACCCTCCTTGTTGTGTTGTGACACAGCCTGTGGGGCGGGTCTTGAGAGAACAATGGTGTTTGCTCTGCTCTCCACACTGCTACTCCCAAGCAAGTTGGGCCCCCCTGCGCTGGCTCCGGGTTGAGTGGGCGGGTCTGCACAGTTCCAAGTCCCTGTGGGTCTCCCCAACAAACTCTCCTGTGAGGCCGGGAGTTCCTCCCGCTGCCGCCTCAGCCCCGACAGGTGCCCTCAATTGGTGGTTTGAGGTCTTATTTCCCTGAGTTGGTGGGTTGCTGCTTGGTCCACTCTGCTCCCAGCTTTTTCTCCCAGTTTATCTGCATGCGAATGAGGGCCCACCCAGTCCACCAACCTCGGCCCCGCTGCGTCCAGGTGGACCAGGTGCTGGCCACGTTTTGGTGGCCACGTCTCTCCCGGCAGCTGCAGAGCTGCCAGTACCATTCCACAAACCGCTGTCCTGCCATGTGCTCACCGCCCGGGTTGCTGTACCATTCTCTACCCTGCTCACCATGCGCTTCCCACCCAGCTCCACCCCACTTACCAGTGTGGATGAATGTGTCTTCTTTAACTCCTTGTTTGTTGGACTTCCACTCAGTTCGATTTTCTGTCAGATCTGGCTGTTTTTGTTTATTTAAATTGCTATTTTTCCTCTTTTGATTGTGTGAGGAGGCACAGTGTGTCTACCTATGCCTCCATCTTGCCGGAAGTCTAGAATTTGATATTTTTTTTGAGACTTGTGCCATAGTACAATATGGTCAATGCAGAAAAAAAAGTTCCAAACGTGCTTCTCTGCTGCCATCTCTTGTTCGTTTTGGGAATAACACCTTAGTGCCTGTCAACAAGAAAAGTGGTTGATTCTGGTGGAATGTCAATGACTGTTGATGGCAATGGTATTTAGAAGTTTATTTTAAACTGTCTAAATGTAAGGACTGCCCAGTTACCTTGTGACTGATTTCCAGATTAGGGCAAAGGAAGCAATAAATGTGCTTTATGTGCCATCTGTTGGAATTTGCTTTATAGTGTAATAGAGTCAGGTTTTTAGAAGTTCCAAGTGTGCTTGAAAATCAGTTGTAATTTGCTTGTTTGCTGCAGCTTCCTTAAACAATGAAGAAACTAAAATCTATTTAAAATAAATTTTAACCCAAGAGGTTAAAAAAAATAAATGCTATCATTGATACGTAAAAATGGAATGAACCGTTTGGCCAAGCCACTAACACTTGCCCCAAGTGTGCATCTCTGCTGCCATCTCGGTGGAATTTTTGGGAAAAACATCTTAGTACAGGTCAGCAGGAAAAGTAGTTGATTACAGTGGAATATCAGTGACTATTGATTTTTTCTTTTAAGATTGTTTTGAGGTACAAGTCTCAGGTCTCAATGTAAGTGATCAGTTCCTTGGAACCACTGTTTATGAGCACATCATCTAGAGGAGACATTGGGTTTGGGGTGCACCATTGATTCTTTTCTTTGATTATATCTTTAAATTATTCTTTATATCTATAAAAGATATTTATTTCTGCATGTTATTTACCACAGAATTTACTAAGTTATATTATTTATAATAACTTTAAGTTGATATTCATGAGTTCTCCAGGTAAATAAGGTATCATGCAGTAATAAAATTATGTTACTTTAGCTGTATAAAACATGAAAACATAGTTAAGGCTTGGAATAAAATATGAAGACGTGAAGAGTTAAAATGTATTAGTTATAAGTTCATTAATAATTAAATAATATAGTATCATGATTCTTAGCATTGTAAATGAGTTCAGGACCTGGAGCAATGATGCTCTAGAAATCAGAAGTACTTTGTAAGTAAAATTGTGCCCCTTGTAGGTTATCTGAGGAACTCACAATATGCCAAAGGTCCACATTTTCAAAGAGGAGAATGCTTGATGGTGAATTCTGGAATCTAAAAGAGTAAAATTATAGATTCTAAGTTACTTTAAGAAACAATGATTGAAGAGTGATTTATGGGCAATGAAAAGAGACAGGGACCCTCAGTGCTGTGGTTTATCACAGTGTGGTTCAGTCTCTTAAGGTGCCATATCTTCCTTGGCTTCTGAGGTTTGGTGGGTGTTTCTTATCCAAGGACATTCCTCCCCAGTCTTTGCAAAATGGCTGGCATTTTTATTTTATTTTTTGTTGTTGTTCTTTAGCTCTCTGCCCCCAGGCTACCTGTCCAGAGAGAGGTGTGATTTCAGATCTAGGGTGCAAATTCACATGCTGTTTGTATTCTAATTGACTCTTCATCCTGCTCCATATAGAGTAGGGTTTGTCATTGCTATGAATACTTCTTTCTCTAGGAGATTTCTGTCTGTATTGTAGGTGCTTACTAGCAATGCTTACCTCTGTTCAGTGCATGCCAGTAACTCCCAATTTAACCCCACCCTAAGGACTATCTGAAAGGTTTCCATACAATGTGCCAAATGTACCCTTGGGGGCAAAGTCAACCTTAGGTGAAAACCACTGATTTTGAAGCTGTGATCATCTTGGGAACCTGACTGATCTGGCCTTGGTAGGAAGTGTTTTTACTATCATTCCATGCAAATTATTTTCTAACTCCAATTGTGATTTATTTTGGGGTTGTTATTTAGAAGTGTATTTCATAATTTGTAAATATAAGTACTTTCTAGTTATCTGTTGTTACTTATTTCTTGATTAATGGCAGTGAGAGCAAGAAATATATATATATATAGAGAGAGAGAGAGAGAGAGAGAGATAGGTATAAATTTCAGTCCTTTGAAGTTTGTTGGAACTTGCTTTATATCGCTATATGGTCAGTTTTTTAAAAAGTTCCCAAGGTGCTTGGAAAGCATCTGTAATTTGCAGTTTGGGGTGCAGTTATGTACATAGGTTGATGGGAGAGACCTGTTTTCTCTTGCTGATGCATGTAAAGAATTACAAATGAGCAAATCTATTAGCGTAAAATCATTTTATAAGTGACCCATTCTCAGGGAAGAGAATGTGACTTGGTAGAGTGCGGGGTGGGGGGGCGGGGGTGGCGGTGAAAGGCAAGTTTCAGGGCAAACTTCAGGGGAGGGGGAAAGAGAGAGAGAAATTTCTATTAGTTGCGTCTGGCACACCCCCAACTGGGCACCGAACCCTCAACCCAGGCACATGCCAGGAAGGGTAATCGAGCCAGTGACCTTTAGGTCTGCGGCACGGCGCCCAAGCCACTGAGCGCCCCAGTCAGTGTTGGTCAGGTATCTTTTACTGGGTAGCATGTTATGAATTGGTTCATATGGATCTTGCACATTCTTCTTAAATTTAATCCCAGGCATTTTACCTGTTTTGTTGCTATTGGGACTTTTTAAAAACTATATCTTTACCTTACTCTTTTGTATATAAAGGATATTTAATTATGCATGAAATTTCTCCCACATATTACTTAATTCTATTATTTGTAATAATGTAAAAGTTGATTGCAATGAATTTCAAAGTAAGTAAGCTATCATGTAATAATAATCACATTATTTTAGTTATATAGAACTTAAACATAGCTAAATCTTAGCCCTGGCTGTTGTAGCTCAGTGGATTGAGTGCTGGCTGCGAACCGCAGGGTCGCCGGTTTGATTCTCAGTCAGGACACATGCCTGGGTTGCAGGCCAGGTCCCCAGTGGGGGCCACATGAGAGGCAACCATACATTGATGTTTCTCCCCCTCTCTTTCTCCCTCCCTTTCTCTCTGTCTAAAAATAAATAAATAAAATCTTTTAAAAAATAGCTAAAGCTTAGAAGAAAACGTGAAGAAATAAGACAATGTGAAGAATTAGAAAACTTTTTGTTAGTTATAAGTTCATTAGTGACTAAATAAAGTGCTAACTACATTCTTAGCATTTTAAATGATTTGGGCCTAGATGCATGCTGTTCGAGTACTCAGAAATCAGAAGTATCTTATAAGTGAAAGTGTGCCCCTTGTAGGTAATCTAAGGAACTTATAATATGGCAAATGTCCGCATTTTCAAAAGGGAAATTTTAGACGGTGCATTCTGGGAACTAAAAGACTAAGATTGTTGATTCTAGTTACATTGTAGAACAGCTATGAACGAGTGATATACGGGCAATGGAAAGAGGCAGTGACCCTCAGATGTGCGCCGTGGCGTATCACAGTGTGGTTCCGTCTCCTAAGGTGTCAGACCTTTTTGCCTCCTGACTTTTTAATGTGTCTTCTCAGCCTAGGACATGCGCCAATCTTTGCAAGATGGCGAGCTTTTGTTGTTGTTGTTGTTCTTCAGGTCTCAATGTGTATGCTGTCTGTGCAAAGAGAGGCATTGTTTCAGAGCTAGAGAGCAAAGTGAGGTGCGGTTTCCATCCTGGTGGACTCTTCATTGAGTTCTGCGCAGAGCAGGGCTTCATATTCTCAACACTGCTAAGCAGGACAGACAGTAAACCAAGGCGGGGAGGGGGAGGGGGACATGTCCCACCCAGTGATTCAGCAGTCCTGAGCCATGTCACGTAAGATTTTCAGAGTTTCCGAGGTTACAAGAGAGACCTGGATGAGCGCACCGGCAGCTGGAGGGGAACCTTTGAAATTCTTTGTATTGTTTTCTCCATCTGGGAAAGGAAGCCTTTGAGACTGTGTGTTAATCCCAGGGTCGGGAGAAGGGCTAGGAGGGAAGCCTGGGGGCTTGCTGCAAGCAGGAAAGCTCTGAAAACCCAGCAGGCGGGGCACTCGGACCAGCTGGGTGCAAGCTTGCAGGTTCCTGTCAAGTGCATTTCACAAATAAACCCACTACCTCACTTTCACTGTGCTTGTTGTCCTTTGCCTGAATCCGTTCTTTCCAGCAGGACAAGAACCGAGGTGGGGGAAGCCCCCTAACCCCCAACTTGGGTCTTCCCGGTAACAGTACTGCTGACATTTTGGGCCATGAAATTCTTTCTCCTGGGAAATTTTCCACATTGTAGGTGCTTATTAGCATTCATTACCTTTATTCACTGCTGGCCAGTAACACCCTCCTTCACCTCCACCCTCATGACAATCTAAACTGTGTCCCTACTTTACCTAATGTCCCCCTGGGGGAAAAAAGCACTTGTGTTTGAGAACCACTGACCTTGATTGTGGTACCGGAATGATCTGGCTTTGCTATTCAGTATTTTTATTATCACTCAGTTTAAGTTATTTCTAACTCCAATTGTGATTTATTTTGGGGGGTTATTTAGAAGTATACTTTATAACATCTAAATAAAAGGGCTTTTTAGTGACCCTCTGTTCCTGATTTCTAGATTATTAGCAATGAGAGCAAGTAACTTACCTTATATAATTTCATTCAATGGAAATTTGTTGGAACTTACTTTATAGTACAATACGGTTAATTTTTTTCAATTTGTGCTATTTTATTTTTTCTCTTTCGAGTCTGAAGCTGTAACTATGGGCTTTAGAGTTATACAAGTGACACTTAAAAAAAAAAAATACCAAGACAGCCAAGTGAGATGCTTGGTGGAGACAAACCACAGTCAAGGGGTTGGCAGGGGCAGGACTGGGAGTCTGGGGTCAGGGGCTGGGTGGCTCCTCACAGGTTCCTAGGTGACAGTCAGCTTCATCACATCCCAAGACCCAGAGTCCTGTCAGACAAGGAGCACTGAACCTGCCTGCAGGGGCCAAACACCTTGCGGCCCTCATAGGTGCATTGCTGGCAGGAGGAGGTGGAGGCAGCAGCAGTCAGTGGCTGTGCCAAGTCTGCAGACCCTCAGGCCCTGACTGTGGCCACAGGGCTGGGAGCCAGAAGTCAGACCTGAAATGTCTTCTGCAGCCACCCCTGCCCCACCTTCCTGTCACAGCCCCTCTGACTGTGTTTCCAAGGGGAGCAAATTTCTCCGTCCTGAGTCAGGCCTGTGCAATCTGCAGTAGAGCCCAGCTGGAATGCCCGACAGCCCCAGGTGAGACCCTGACATCTGCCTGTCACCTTGGGGGCAGTGCTGGGTTTACTGCTGAGGACCAGACATGCCTTCACATTTCCGTCACTGGGAATAAGGGCACAACCCCCTGCCATTCTCAGTCCTGGCATGTCTGTCTTGGGATCAAAGGACACAAATGGTAGCTTCATCCAGAGAGGGGAGGGCTTTCCAACTGTAACAAGCCCAGCAGTAGCGGCCTCCTAGTTCAAAAGAAATTGGCTCCCGCCCTCTTCCCTCTCTGTCTCTGAGACTGAATGTGGTCTAATTTAGCGAGAGGCCAAAATTAGACGTACAGGGCGGTCTTGCGAGCACATTTTTGATGTACTCTAGTCATTCCTTAGGGCTTACTCTGCTCAGGGCTCAATGTCAGCCTGTGGGCACCAGCAGGACCCAGTCTGCAGCAGGTGCTCCTTCTGACGGGTTGGTGCATGTTCTAAGTAAGAGTCTGCTCTGATCGGCCCGTGTCTGTGCCCACCAGCTGGGACAAATATACATGGACCACACCACCCAGCGGCCCCTCCTGCCACCCACCCCGTCAGTCCAGCCCTGAAGTGAGCACAGCAATGATGCCCGTGTGCTGGTTGATGGTGAGCGTGCTGTGTTGAGGCACCGTGATGTGAGCCGTGGCTGCGTTGTAGGTGTTCTCGTTGTCGGCCGTGTCCATGGCTGTGACTTGCATCCTGGTAGTGCCTGCGGGGAAACGCGGAGGGGAGTTGATATCTCAACAGCTAACAACCAGCATGGCAACAAAATTAGCACAGAAGTCTAAAGTGCCACGTGCTCCCGTTTCAGTCCACTCATGGTGCGATGATAGTACAGCCTGTGAAGTGACCCAGCAGTATAGTCCACCACATTGCTGTAGCAATTTCAATGCAACTTGTTCATTCATTGGGAAAGATTTAGGGCTTCTTCTGACATGGCTGTGGCTGTGGGAACACTGTCCCTCATTAACATGAAACTATCAGCGATCTGAGGGAAGGACATGTGGCTGTCCCAGGTCTCATCCCTCCACCTGTCCCACTGCTCCCAGGCCCTCGTCCCTCTTTCCCTGACAGTGTCAGGGGAGTCCTGTCTGGGCACTGGCCTCACAAGCCAGAGGGGAGAGCTGGGTGGAGGGAGTGAGTCCTGGTCACTTTAACCAAGACTTTGGAGTTTGGCCGATGAATGGACCTGAGGTGGCTATGCCCCTCATGTGGTCATGCCCCTCATGTGGTCATCAGGAGACGGTTGGTGATGGCTGGTGAGCAGGAGTTTTCTGTGGGGACAAAGCTGCCATGATGACAGAAAAGGGAGGAAAAGGGGAGAAAACAGCAGTGGCTGCCACTGGCAGGCGAGGGGGACAGGAAATCAGCCCACCAGAATGTCCTTTCATGCAGAATTTTCAGTTTTGTTTATTTTTCAGCTGCTGCTGTCTACTCTGAGCTCAGAAGCTGGCCTGCCATGTAATCTTCATGCCCAGCAAGGCCCAGAGCTTGTCCAGGATGGACACAGCTCAGATCCACGCCCAGCCCTGCCCGCCTCCACCCTCTTAACCATCATGTGCAGCCCCTGGAACGTGAAAGGGGCTTAATAATGTGTCATGAATGACTTCACAAGACCAGTGGCTGTCTGAAGGGTTTGGGAAGTGAGGCAGTCACCCCAGGTTCTAGATCTCATTGAGCCACACAGGAGACACTCACAACAGCGCGATCGCTTCTCCCCATCCAGGGTTGTCGTCACCTGCAGCCACCGACTTTCCCTTCTTATAACAAACACCAAAAGGAGGTTTGTCAGCCTTGGCCAGATGCTCAGTTGGTTGGAGCATCGTCCCGTAACTGAAAGGTTGAGGGTTCGATCCCTGGTCAGGACAGGTATGGGAGGCAACCAATCATCGCATCAACATTTCTCTCTCTCCCCTCCCCTCTCTCTAAAAGCAATGACAAAATGTCCTTGGGTGAGAATAAAGAAAAAAGAGGTGGGTCAGCGCCTGGGCCAGCGATGCTGTAAGAAACCCGGACGTTCTCGTCCTTGTTCGATTTGATCTGAAGATGACACAGGAACAGAACCTGCAAAGAACAATCCCCATCAAGTCTAAATACCCTCAGCTGGGCTCCTCGAATGAGACCAGAGTTTTCCCTATGCCGTTTCTGACCCACGTTTTTGGGGATGGGCCTCATTCATTCTCTGGGAAGTAGATGGGGGGGATAGCCCAGTCTCTCCTTTGCCTCTTGAGACCAAGGCGGGCATTGGGGAACATTGGTACGTCCATCTGGTGCCCAGAGAGAGCTTCCTAAAAGGACAACAGGAGAGAGACCATGACACAAGCCTAACTGTCCACTAAGACCAGTGGCTGTCAGCGCCACACTGACCTGTGGGAAGGGCTTGGGTTTGCTGGGTCCTGACCTTCCATCACCACCCACAGCATCTGAGGCATCTTGGGGGCCCCTCATTAGAAGGCATCACCTGGGCCAAAAGCTGCAAAACCAAAAAGAGAAGTGGGCTAGGGCACAGAGGACAGTGCCCGTGGTCCCGCCTGAGAGCCACCACTCAGCGTCGTGTTTCTCCTCTGCTCCCCAGAAAGCGGTGCCCCTACCCACACCATGGCCTCAAGGATTTTGAAACACCTTCCTTAGGAGAAGAAGGCTGAGAGGAAGATGCTGACAACCTGCGAGGCCTGAAGGTGGAGTCAGCTTTCCCCTTAAATGCAGGGCACTGGAGAGCTTTCCTGGGCCCTGAACGCCCTGCACACACTGCACATGCACATCTGTACCGGAACTAGGCTGAGATGTGCTGCACAGACTCTCCCTGAAAACACCATTCTTATCCAACATGGTGGTTGGTGAAACCTCAACCCAGCCCAGGTGTGGGACCCAGTGTAACTGTGGAAACTGAAGGAAGGTGTTCAAGGCATTTGGAAGGGAAAGAGGCTGCTGAGGAAGTCAGGCGGGGCTCTGTACTATTTGTGAAGGAAAGCTGTGGGTGTGCCCATGTGTGCGTGCACAGAAAGCTCTAACTGGCTGTGCTAATTGGAGTGCCTCCTGGATTATGGAATTATGGGTGGCTTTATTTTCTATATTTCCCAAAGTCACTTTTTAAAAAACAACAAGTCTGTATCAGAAAAAAACAAATATGTCCCCATCAAGTATGAGAGTCTGCGAAAGTGGATCTCAAAGTGCAAATTTCAAACGTTACAGGAGTTTTCCAGAGTGATGAAGAGTAACTATCTCTTACTTTAAAAAAGTTATTTTTAAAAAAGCTTTTTTTTTTTAAATTAAAGATTTTATTTATTTTATTTTTAGAGAGAGGGGAAGGAGAAAGAGAGGGAGAGAAACAGCAATGTTGCTCTCACATGGCCCTCACTGGCGACCTGGCCCACAACCCAGGCATATGCCCTGACTGGGAATCGAACCGGGACCGCTTGGTTTCTGCACCATGCTCAATCCACTGAGCTACACCAGCCAGGCTAAAAAAGCTTTTTAAAGTAACTTAAAGGGTCTGATCTTTGAAGACAGCACCTGTAGGTGACATATCTCCACAAGGGTGGCTCTCAGAGGCTTGTCAGACATTGTCCAGGGCAATTAGCATTGGGGCCAGACCTGGGGCCAGACCAAGGGCAGACAGGTCAAGGGTCTGGGTGTCAAGACAAATCTGCAAATTTCAGAAGAGCTTACCTGAACCCAGCTGTGGAGGACAGTGAGCTTTTCTGTGTTCATGGCTGACCATTCTTGCCAGTGACCCCTTCACCTGCCCAGCTATGGTCCCCAAGCCAGCCCGCAGCTCCCTTACCTGGGTGGCAGACAATCAGAACATAAACCAGGTGGGGTTGACCACAGCTGTGGTGGCCACTGTAGTCACAGAGTCAAGTGTGTGATGGAGGCAGGTGGCCACGTCATCCTGTTGCCTCAGCCACTGATGTCGTTTTTGCCCAAGGACCATTGACCTGCCCCATCCAGGTCCATCAGTGTCATGTGGAGGAGTTGGGAAGCCAGCAGGTGCAGCTGGAGTGGTTTTGGAGGCCCACCAGGAGTCATAGGGACAGGACAGTGACTTCAGCTGCCTGTCAAGGGCAAGAGACTCAGAATCTAGCAGATGTCAGGCGGCACTCACTTCTTGGAGCCTCCTCTTCAAAACAAGGATGGTGGCTGCCAGCCACTGACAGGTGGGCGGGAGGGGTGTGTAAACATCCACCTCCCTCCACAAGGTGGTCTGAGATAGTGTGAAGTGTATGAGCAAGGCTGAAACAAAAGGGCCTGTTTAGGACTTAGCTTTCAGAGCCGCACACCATTTTCACAGCACAGATCAGCTCGGTTGTGTGAAGGAGGGACTGTACAAAGGCAGGATGACAACATGTGGATCTGGGGGATACCTTGGAGGCTGGCAGCTACACTAGGAATGTGGTTTGTTACTGAAGGGGAGGGAGAGAGAACAGACCTCTCTCTACTCATCTTAGATCGCTAAGCCTACAGGGAGAGCTCCAGGGTCTGTCCTGGTGGGGTCATGGTGACCATCGCTTGGCAGTCTGTGGGCTCCCCTCCCCACTGTATCTCAGTGCCAGCCCCTCTGCCAGCATTATACCAGGACTCTGCCCCTCTCCCATGGCCAATGCTGAAAACCACAGAATATTCAGTGTATGGCATTCTCTCTGGGCTGTGCTGGTGGGGGGAGAAACAGGGAAGGGAAACCAAACCCAAGAAATATACCTTCCTTTAAAAAAGCATAAAAAAATAAAAGTGGATATTTATTATTGAAATCCACATAGTTTATGTAGACATGCTTCTTCACAAGCCTGGCACTGCAAGGACAGAAAGGCCATCATTCCAGGTCATGGGGGTGGGTGACCCCTTTGGAGAACCCACCCCAGCGGGAACAGGGTAGGTCATGCTTAGGTGTCCCTCATGCAGGAGAGGGTGTGATGGAGTCACTAATTGTTTGCCATCTCTGTGTATTGAACTCAGCCCTGGTTCTAAGAAAAGCGTGACCTCTGGGAGCTGTTAGCACCCTTCCTTATGCAGATGTAGTTGTTTAACCTGTTCTCACCCTGAGTCTTGCTGGACTCCCACCCATTGGGTCCATGGGAATTTTGTGCTCTTGGGCCATGCCATTGTGGACAATATCTAGGAATGGTTGGCTAGGAATGACCAACATCCCATCAGACTTCACTTCATGAACAAAAGCTTAAAGATACAGTAAGTAATAATTTCAAGATGGTGTCAGTGGTGTATGAAGCCCTGTGGGGCCCAGGTACAAGGAAAGTGCATTACAGAAGCTGCTGTGTTATAGGCTTCATGAAAGCCACATGCAGATTGGGTGCACCTGTCACAAGAGAAACTTGGTTCTTCTTGCCAACGCAGTAAAGGATTACAGATCAGCAAGTATATTAGCATGCAAGCAGGGTTTATTAGTGATACGTTCTCATGGAAGAGGACAGGTCTTGCTGAGGTTGGGGTGAAAGGCAAGAGCTTTGGTGGCAAGAGCACCAGGCCCTTTGTCCTGAGGACTTATATAGTTGCTGGGATGGGGGAGAAGTTACATATTGATTGATGGGTAAAGGTGGTGCCAGCTTCCCCAGGGGACGTGACTACCCAAATGTAGGTACTTGTGGGGGTCTGTTAGCTCAAATTCTCATCTTGGTCCAGACCCCATTTGGTCATCTTGTAAACCAGATACATAACAAGAGACAGTTAATTAAAATTGAGGCAGTTACCCAAAGTTATTTACAGGCTTCTTCTTTTTTTCCTTCCCATCACCATTTAGTCCCCTTATACCCACCTCCCTCAAATATGGGCTCATTCTATAAGCACTAGGGACTCTCTCATAAACAGATAGTGACCAGAGGCAGGCAATTAACCAAACTTGTTTTATGGGTCCTTTCCTTGAGAGGTGTGGACACCCTCCCTTCTTTGAGGCCTTTGGGATGAATACAGTTTCAGCCTTTCTTTGCCAGATAGTGGAAACGATACCTAGAATTTCAACATGTTAGCGTGCTGTTTCTTGTGATGTTGGACCATATAGCAATAGAATTGGACCAAGCTCAGGACTGCTGAGTTAGTGGGAGAGATGTTTTCCTCATCCTCCCTGCCTTGGCTTACCCTCTATCCTACCTAGCACACCAGTGCGGGCAGATGCTGTTCCCAGTGTCAGGTCTCAGCAAGGGGTGGGCTAGGGTCTTGGTTCACAGGTCACTCTCAGTAGCACCTGACTGTGCTGAGGGGGCTCTGAGGGTGTGCAGGGTCAGTGGGAGGGTGGTGACCTGGAGGGAAGCGTATCCCTCACCTCAGGCCTCCTTCTCAGGGCAACTGACTCTACGTGGGGAAAGCAGTGGTATCTGTTCAAATTCTCCATTTGGCTACAGAACCCTACCCTGTCCTTCTCTTCCTTTGTCCAGCACTAAAGACCTGGAAGATATGGGCACTGAAGACTGCTCAGCAGGACTTGTGATCTCACCAATCCTCTTGCCAGATTCTGTCTGTGCTGACTCAAATTTGAATGTCAAAAAGGCTAGAGTTCCCATTTCCATTGTAGACTAGGAAGCAGACAGAGCTGAGAATCTTGCCTTAGATCACACAGCTGGAGAAGAAAGAGCTGGGACTCACACCCAGTATGGACTGATGTGGAATCTGTATGCTGTGCACCATGAAATGCTTCCCCTGAAGGGGCAGCAAGGAGAGTGAGGAAGACTAGGTGCACAGACGTGATCCTGGCTCATGTCTGTGCACAAGCATACTTTCCTCCCTGCCGTTCACCTCCAGAGGTTGTAGGAAACCAGAAGAGCCAAGAGAAGCCAAGGAAGGAAGGTAGGGAGCTGATCAGGAGAAAAGGCCCCACTTCCCAGGAACCTGGGGAATTACCTTCCCTGGTGAGTCTGTCTCAAATCCCTCTCTCTGGGCAGTAACTAAAGTAGACTGACTCGATTTATGCATTTGCAGGAGTTGAATTTCTGTGGCTGAGAGTATGAGTTCTTTGTGGCTCTTCTGGAACTCTCTACTTTCAGTGATGGGGGGAATGAGGGATGTGGGCTTCATATGTGTATGGAGACAAAACTTTTCAGAATAGGAGGTAAAAGCCATGAAGAAGATTAGTGATGACATCCCCTTATCACTTAAGGAACTGTTTGTCTATCTCTTCTCTTGTCATGTAACTGGAGGGTTTGTTTAACCAGTTACTTCTATAGCGATTACAATTTTGGGGAGACTAAGGGGCACAGACTTCTTATGGCTATTGACATCTGATTTAATGCTAATGACTCACTCAGTCTACCTGCAAACATAGGGCTTCTCCCCTGAATGTGTCCTCTGGTGTGTGATGAGATATGACTTGCATGTAAAGCCTCATCCACACTCCCTACAAACATAGGGTTTCTCCCCCGAGTGTGTCCTCTGGTGGTTGATGAGAACTGAATTCCAGGTAAAGCCTCACCCACACTCCCTGCAAACATAAGGCTTCTCCCCTGAGTGTATCCTCTGGTGAGTGATGAGAGCTGACTTCTGTGTAAAGCCTCCCCCACACTCCCTGCAAACATAGGGCTTCTCCCCTGAGTGTGTCCTCTGGTGTCTGATGAGATGTGACTTCCAGGTAAAGCCTCGCCCACACTCCCTGCAAACATAGGGCTTCTTCCCTGAGTGTGTACTCTGGTGTGTGAGGAGACCTGACGTCCAGGTAAAGCCTCGCCCACACTCCCTGCAAACATAAGGCTTCTCCCCTGAGTGTATCCTCTGGTGGGTGATGAGAGCTGACTTCTGTGTAAAGCCTCGCCCATACCTCCTGCAAACATAGGGCTTCTCCCCTGAGTGTGTCCTCTGGTGTCTGATTAGGTGTACCTATCATTGAAGCCTTGCCTACACCCTCCATGCTCGATTGTTACAATTCTTGACATTCCTACTTTCACAAATAACTTGCCTGTGTCCTCTGGACTCTCTTTCTGGCCTTTATGGGGATCTTCCTCCATTGTTCTCTCATGCTCATTAGAGCTCCTCATTCGTTCCTTGGAAGGTTGGAAAAAAGGCCTTGAGATTCTCCTCTGACTGATCCTTTTACGCAAAGGTTTGGACCTGTCTTTGACCTCTTGACCTTCAGTTGTATCATTCCCATTGTGTGTGCTAGTATGTCGCTGCTGTTGATTCTGACCCTCTGGGCAGGGTTCCTCTGCTTGGAGGTGTTTTCTTGCAGATGTTCCCGAGAGAATCTGAGAGGGATGACTGAGTTTCACTTGTCGGCTGAGGAATTTCTGACTGGAGAAGGCCAGAGAGCAGGAGG
>PVJI01022227.1:0-25661 GCA_004026765.1 Micronycteris hirsuta | reverse complement strand
GGGGAGGGAGAGGATGCAAATAGCTGTAATTGAACAACAATAAAGTAATTTAAAAAAAAAAAAAGACTAACACAATCACCTGAGCATTCAGAAAAAATAAAATTTAATTAGATCTTTACTAAACACCATACATAAAATTACAAATAACTTTAATGATTAAGGGTAAAATGATGACAGATTATTTTAAGAAGTCACATATGACTACAGCAAGGAAGATATTAACGACATTGCTGTAGAAATAAAAAATAATATTTGTGGTATATACCAAAAACAATCAACTGGAAAATGAGAACTTTGTCATACTTATTTGGAAAAATTCTATCTGGAAATTATAAAAATAAATGCTTAAGACTGATATAGAAAACAATATTTCTAAAAATCTGGATAACCTAAAAAGGAGACCTAAATAGAGGGTTTTACCATACTCTTGGATAAAAATACTAAACATTATAAAGAGTCCCTCCATATTAATTTATAAAACTAATGTGATCCAAGATTATATATATATTACTTACAAACAAAAAAAACATTTATCTGTTTTTCTTTTTTGGTTTGTCCATTTGGGAACCAGCCATTATTTGATTTGTGGTAGAAGGAGCCTTGTCTACCAGTAAAAAGATAAATGGTTTGTTGGAAGCTGATGACAACAAAACTGTTAAGCATTGTTACTCAGGTGCTCCCACTGAACGACAGGTCCTCAGATAATATCATTTTGTTCAACGTCATTTTGTTATAACATTGATGAAATGCCATAGGAACTTAACTCTGTACTATTAGCTTACGGTAGAATTGGTCTTGTTATATTCGTTTCCAAGAACCTATCAATTACATTAACTGAGGACTTACTGTATATGACAGTACTGTTGGAGAACAGGGCCTATTACTACATAATCATGTATCCATGAGAACTTCTCAGTTCCCAAACCCAGAGTCAGACATCAGTCCACCTAGTTACAGTCAACTTGGCGGAACTGCAAGCATCAGCATCCCCACAGAGCCCACTCAAATAAAGCTTATTTATGGGGTAGAGAACATAAGCAGGCAGATAAATACCTGAAATAGAAAAACCTTAACTTCCTGTGCCCAATTCCTTCTCCCCAAATTATCAGCTAGAAATCTTGCCCCTGCTCCCATGGAGGAGAGAGAGAGGCAGGAGTGTTAATCCATGTCCCTCACACGGAACTGGAAGGCAAGCAACAACCGGGAGCCACCCCTTCTTACAGAGACTAGAAAAGAAAGTAGAGATTTAAATGTGTCTTTAGGGTTAGTCTACCACAAAAGAAATACAAATTTCAGAGAATAATTAATTTGCACTTATTAGTATAAATTATAAAGCGTATTGTAAGAACATTTCTACCACTTTAAAGGAAATTTGTTCCTTTCTATCTTACATAACTTCGGCAGTAGATAAACTTAAAGCCCTTGTAGGAAACATAAAATGCATCATTAACCTCGCCTTCAGTTTTAAGAATATAGAGTGTTCCCAATCAGCACTCTTCTGAAGGAGAAAACCAGGGTTGAAATTTATGTCATTAAGTGTCAAATAATGTTCTTCAGAATCCAAATATTCCACCAACCTATTTTGCCTTACATTATATAATAATTTAATAGATCAAAATGTTTCCATAACCTGTATGAAGGCAAAAATTATAAAAGGGAATGTATAAAGAATGAAAAAGATTCATTATAACTAGTGTAGTACTATGGAAATGTTCGACTGAAGGAACACTTACATCAAAAGAGGTATTGCAAAAAAAAATGATTCAACAGACTCTTAATTTTCAGTTAGTGAGCAAAATGCCCTTACATAATTCAAACACCCTGTTCTTGTCAGAGTAAGGACTTGCAAAACACTCTAACTGGATTAATTTGGGGAATGGCTAGAGTTGATACTCAGGAGAAAGGTCAATTTTTACTTTTTTACTTATTTGATCTTTTTCCCCTGTTCCCACACTAGAGAAATAGCCAACTTAATATGACTAAAACTCTTCTCTCCCAGCACATTGAAATTCAGATGCAGGCCAGGAGGTCTGGCAGCACCTCTTTCAGCTGCGTTAGTGAGGAGCGCTTCCAAAGGTTATTTACTGACCCTACAAGTGGGCAAATTGCCTGCGCACAGCCCTGAACTCAAGCTTGCCATGTGACTTGCTTTGGCCAAGTGAAGCAAGAAATACAGTATTTGATATTTGTCATTTTGTTTGCTTCATCTTGCTTTCCCCTGACTTTGTCGTGAGGGCTAGCGATATTCCAGATAGTCCAGTCCCGTGGGCCTGGCTCTTCTGTGATGTGTGGTGTAAGATAGAAACATCAATGCAATTAAACCTTGAGAATTTGAAGTTGCTGCTGATTGCATCAGAGCACACCTATCCCTACAGATACCAAGAATCCTAAGAGAAAAACAGCCTCTGTCTACTTTCTTTCTCTGGGTTAAAAGAAACTTTAAAAAAAATCCTTTTTAAGTGTTTGACTGATTAAAATAGAAAAATGATCATCTCTTTTAGTAATCTCTAGACCTAATCCCTTAACATTGTTGCTTCTGTAAAAACTGGTAATTGCTTACTAAATATAAAAGTTTCATTTTAGTCTTGCCTTTAAAGAAAACCTTCATCTGATATTGGATGGATATGTGAATGTGAATAACCATTTATTAAAATAAAACAAAATAATGCCCACTTTTTCCCACTAGAAGAATAATGCATTATTCTCTGATTCCTGAATCAAAGAAGCTTCTATTTATTTTTACTGTGAACAAGCATATTTTAAATTAATAAGAGAATGAATAACAATGGTGTTTTTAGAAAACTATGTAATTTTTAAATTAAAAACACTAATCTTAACGCTTTCTTAGGCAAAGAAGTTTATGGCCTCCTAAAGTGAGCTCAATGCTTTCAATTAAAATAACACTATTAAAAACAGTCTCTACAACCTTTATTTGAATTGTACTTCTGTTGCAAGAGAAAAGCTGCCAAATATGTCTGGAATTGATTAATAATAAGAATAATTGCCTCTTACTAATTTTAATCTTTTGTACCATTTGCCTCTCATGGGATAAACATGAAGACTGTGTGGTTTTATCATCAAATCTGAATCTAATGGTTCCCTTGCCAGCAGCCAATGAGGTGCAGGCACACATTAACTAGATGGAGGATTATATTGCGTGGCTGTTTGAAAATTTATATTATGGCAAAGCATGCAGGCAAGAGAGGAGCAGATGGGAAGTACTGAGCAACATTTTCTCTCTGGATATTGCCCGTCTGTTTCCCTTTTTGCATTTTGAAATTAAAGTACCCTAGACATACTAATTTTTCTTCTTTCCTTCTTTCTTGTGGTTTTATAAATTATTTACTCACATTTTCAGTGGTAAACTAGTAATATAGAGTTGATGACTTCCATATAAGCAATAATAATTACAAATTTATATTGTGTGCTTACTAGATTGCAGTCACTCTCCTAACACTTTTAAATGTCTTACTATTTTTTAAATAACCACTAAATAGATACATTTATCTCCACTTTACAGTTTCAGAAATTGAAGACTAAGGAGTTCGAGACAGTTACCCAGTTCACTCTTTTAGAAAATGGCAGAATAAGGATTCAGTGTCATTGTAAAACATCAAGCCTTGGGGAAAAAATTATTTTGCTCTAAAGTTTAAGGTATTTCCCTATTATTCAATTTTAAAGTTTTACTTATAATCAAACTTAAAATATATTTTATTTAATTTCTCTGAACTTGATCAAAAATTTTTCTAAAACCAAAAAAAAAAAAAAAATTTTTTCCTGAAACCAAATCATCTTACATGTTTTAAAAATTGGTAGGATTTTATAAGCGGTGAGCTTTTACGTACTGAGCTATTGAATTTCAGATTTAGAATGGACATTAAACATCATCTTATGTAGCACTTGTCAAAAGTCTTTGTACAATGAAACCCTTTCTTCAAATAAAGTCTGCGATAAAAATTTAACATATCAAAGCAGTAAGGCATTCGGATTGCAGTGCTTGAATGTCACTGGGTGTGCTGGGTGTGGGGGGGAGGGGTCGTGGTGGGAGGGACAGGGCCTGGCACTCTGCCCATCAGCAGCTCTCTGTCCTTTCCCCTCTCGTGCCCTAGCAGTGGCCTCTAATACTCCTTCGTGGACCCCTAGTAAATCAACGATTCCTACACAAAACTAATCAAACCTCCTGATGAAGATATCTACTTAATAAAAAGATGATGTTTATTTTACAGGCTTCAGTTTAACTAAAACTCAATTTACAGATGATCCCAAAACGTAACCACCTACCTTTACCTAGTCTTTCTATTCTCAGAAGTCAACCTGTGCCACCCAAATGAATCTGTAATAAAACCTTAAAGGTTTTTGGAGGGATCATTGTATTTAGAAATGCAGAAAAAAAAGAGTCATAGAATGTAGAACTAACCCTGGAAGCAAGCTTATAGGCAGAGTCAGACCACCAACACGGTGTTTCATCAACCCAAATTTAAACCCTTCCCACATTTACACGCAAATGCAGTGGTGTAAACAGTAGTGTAAATTAACTAAAAAGAGGTAGATAGTATAAGAACATGGATCTCTTTAGATCTTGCAGTGAAGTGAAGTAGGTCAGTGCTACACTTCAATAACTAGGTTAGTAAATTAATTTTAGGCAAGGAAGTAGAAGTGCCAAAGGATCAGTAAGTAGGAAGGGTAAGTGTGTTTTGTTTTTAAGTCCTGTAGACAAGAGAACTCTCTCTCTCTCTTTTTATCTCCTGCTGCACTTCATAGCCGTCTCTCCACAGGACGGAAATCCGCATTGTGCTGTCATCCTGTAATAGGACCAAGTAGGCCTGTGGGGGTTGGCTTCGTAACCAACTTAATTAAGTCCACAATATGTTTCTCTTTAGAAATTATCCAAGTCCAAAATGACCAATTTGTAAATGAATTGTTAGAAATAAATCTGTTCCTATATTGGTGTTGTCCTTACACACACACATAGTGTTATGATCCATTAGGCTCTCGGATCTAAAAAACAGTTAAGGACCCTGACCTAATTCTTGGCATATACTTTTACACTCATGCCCCTCATCTATAATAATTCTCTCAGATACACTCTGTCACCACATTGCTTGAGGGGATCGGGAGCATCTGGACATTCCACAGAACAGTGTATTGTGCCCCTCTGTACCAATGACATCAGGCTAACGGGGCTACAAAACCAACAAGATACAACCACGTCAGAAGCCTGGGTGAGACAAATAAGCCCCAGAAGGGGAAAAATAAACTATGATGACTCAGGGGTCTACTATATTAGTTAAATGTGAGGGGTCATTGGTCTGGGACATGCCAGTATATCCTATTGAAGGGACATTGTATCTTATACCTCCCAACATTGAAAGGAAGCACAGTTCAGTGAGCCTCTTGGGGTTCGGGCAAGTCTTTAATGATAGTATAGCTTTCCCCCTGGGAGAGAATGTTGGTTTCAAGTCATTATCTTGCTAGGAAAGAAGGGCCCTCCCTTCCATGGGACCCTTCCTATTATAGTAACCTATAATCGTATTCCATGGTTCAGATGAGTAAATAGGAGCTGTTGCTAGTTATTCTATGTATGCCAATCACACACTCAGCATCTGAAAGAATATGAGATGATGTGCAGACCTTATTGGATGACAACTTAACCATCATCCTCCACTCCTTTCTTGCTAGCAGTCTCACTTTAATTCGGGGAGCGATGTGCCCAGCCAAGTGAATGCATCATGACAAACCTTTCTTGCTTTTTCTGTATCTTCTTATTTTCAGAGTAGACACTCACAATACAATCCTAGCAATGATATCTGAGTAGAGTGTGCCAGATTGATGTTATCTCTTGTCAAAGTGATTGCTTTATAAAAGAAGAAATAGGCAGCAGATTGAGCCTTTTCCGTTAACTTGACCCTGCCTTGAATGTGAATGTGGCGAGAGGAGCTGCCGTGGCCATCCTGTAACATGAGGGGATGGGAAAGAGAAACCCAGCATGGCCTCTGGCACTGTAGAGCCGTTGAACTCTGACAGCTACTTACCTCCACACCTCTTGGCCTAGGTGCAGCATGAATGCTTGCTTATTGACACCACTCTAGTTGGATTTTCCATTACTGGCAGGCATATATAATCTTAATGAATGCAGATGGGTTCATCTGGGTCTAAAGAAAGGTTTACACAGGTTAGAATTCCATTTGTCACCTAATTCCCTTAAGTCTTAGCTCTTCCCAGTGGCGCATCAGCATACTCATTCCCTTACCATAAACCAGTGTTTGTTCGGGCTATTGTCCAATCGTTCCTGATGATTCATGAGGGAATTTCTTTTTTCACATGGTGTACTCTTCCTGGTTAAAGGTACCTTGTGTATTTGTATTTTTCTGAGAAGTTCTTCTTCCTGGGGCTCTAACAACCTTTAATCCAGGGGCCAAGAACCTGGAAGGAGATGGAGGACTTTCACACTGAAGTCAGAACTCTGTTCTCCAGACCCAGAGATTTGGGTATGTGTAAATTAAGCAGAGTCCTAAAAGATTGTCCATCTTTTTTCAGTACTAGAAATTCCATGGTCGATTAGCCACTGCAAAACAACAACAATAACACCAAAACACCTCTTCGTATGACCATATATTTCCAAGTTAGTCCTAATGATCTCATGGTAACCAGCCCTAGTTTGCCTCTGAAAATGAAATACTCCTGTGGCTTCTGTAAATTAAAGAGTGGAGGATGTGACAAATCCTCCAGTGGATTTTATCCTCCAGTGGAGGATATCAGTGCTTCATATACACTAAATATACTACAAAACGTCTAACTTCTATATTGATATTTTGTTCCTATATCACACTAAGGAATTTCCTGCACCTTACTTAATGTAGTGACAATATTGAGTCTAATGCAAAGTAAAAGTAAAAAATACCAATCACTTTTACCAGCTCACGAATTGCTGTATGGTCAATCCAAATCAGTAAGTTTAAGCCGATTCAAAACTCTATTCTCTCCTCCTTGCCCTAGACTGGCGGCAGCAGACGTCTTCTGTAAAAGTCTGATAGTAAATATGCGTGGCTTTCAACGTGGGACAGTCTGTGTCACAACAATTAAACTCTGCCATTGTAATGATAAAGCAGCCATAAAGAATATGTGCTCAAATGAGCAGAGTTGTGTTCCAATAAAATTTTATTTATCAACAGTTGGTTGAGCAGATTTTGTCCACAGGCCACCTCTGATTTAGTTCCTCAAACAAATCTTACATATATTCATCAGATTTTTACTCATATAAATTTGCAAGTTCTTGCAACTCATTTGTGTGTGCGTGCACATATGCATGTGGTTTTGCCAGTTTTGACTCTGATTGTGCCCCTAAAGCATGCTATAAATTCACTTCTTACTGGTTTAGACATGAGGAAACTACAGGGGCAGGGCATGGGTAGAATTGGCTTCCTCCTGCAGGTAACTCCCTTGGGTGAACCAAACAAGATGGGCAATTTCATCAAAAGGGCTGAGAGGCATCTTTCAGGAGGCAAAGGGAGGGTGGAGGTGCTCAGAAAGCATTGTAAAATTAGGTTTCTCTAAAGTTTCCATATAACTCAATTTTAATTATGTGTAGTTTTTTTCCCCAAGGAACTGTGCCATTTTTTTTATAGTCTGTGCCATCTTTTTAAAGATATTCATGCACTTAGCAAGTAAAACCTCCCATATTCATTGAATTGTCTGTCAAACACCACTCAAACAGCCACTGGTCACTCACAGCCTTGCTTTGATTTGTTATTTTACCATAGATGACCTCAGGGGATAATTTAATTAGTGGCTTGGGTGCCACATGCTATTGGCTACCAAAGATCTGTTCTTTAATATTTGCTTGAATTTTCTGCCTTTAGGCAAGTTAACAAATCCCAGACTTCTCCACATGTGTGTATTCATGTGCTCTCTTCACACTCCCGTTTTCCCTTAGGCTTGTTGGTTGCAAACTTTTCTGGTCCTAATTTTTATTAGTCTGAGATCTTCACTGAAAGCAACAAACACTGACACTGGCTGAATCCACATAAAATAATGTTTGGAAAGAAATTCCAAAGGGACGGGACAACCAGACTCAGAGGTCTCACAACCAGAGTAGCAGCCGAATTATGCCCTCTAAACTTGCAACTCTGTGGGCCACTGTTACTACTACTGAATGGTCAAAGCCGCAGGAAGTACTGCTAACAATTCTGGATGTCACTGTCAGAACTGTTGCTATTGCTGCCCCAGGAAGGTGGTTGTGCTGCTATAGTTGTCTCATTGTCTCTGTCTTACCTCAAGCAGATAGATTCACTTCTGTGTATGTGCGTGTGTGTGTGTGTGTGTGTAATTGTTATCTCATAATTCCAAGTGCTGGCCACATGCATTTGGTTTCAAGACTATGTTCAAAAGAAGCTATACATGCAAGCATCCTGAGTACTTGCCATTTAAGTTTGTTTATAAGACAGTTAACTCTTGCTTTCCCAAGAACTTTTAGGTGGGGAATTCCCTGTGTATAGGAAGATTATCTGTATAATGAGCAACTTGAACAAACAAATAAGCATAAAGGCAATTAGTCGATATTGATTGTTAATATTTATCAAGCTTTTGTATTCCCAGGCACTGTTATGATCTTTCTATCTTTAAATTAATTTAGTTCTTCCATTACTTCATTTTTTTCCCATTTTTGAAGAGGAATCTAAAATACAGTGAGGTTAAATAGCTTCTCTGAAGTCATGGCTACCAAGTGACAGAAAATATTCTATTTCAGGCCTGTCAGAGGACAAACCCACCCTCTTACCTATTATCAGCATCATTTATAATTACACAATTAACTTCTAACAAAGTCCAAAGTATATAGTAATTTTAACATATAATATTGTTTATCTTTTGGAGAAACTGATAAAGTACTAAAGAAATGTCATATGGAAGAAGAATGTAAAATGTGATTGAATTTAAAACTTGACTCAGATTAAAACTCTTGCCTTAGGCCTAAAATATCTTAGGATTGTAAAATTGGATCAGAAGAGTCTAGTTATAAAATTCTACTTGACTTTAGAACATATTGTAAACCTCTGGCTAGACCTTGGTAATCATTTTTTCTGCTTTGGAACAATGACTCAATATCCTGCTTTCTGGATAACACTGACAAAGATAATAAAGAAAGTGATGTCGCCAGAGGTGCTTTTCTCTTTACTGGACAATGCAATAGCAAAAAATATAAATTCTGACATTGATAGCAGCTATGTTATGTTGAAATGCTTACTTTCAAGGTTTAAATAATTTATTTCACATAAATTTGTCTTCGTTTATGAGTATTTTTACATTCTAGGTCAATAGTATTGTTTATATGCATTTTGAGGTAGCTTAGCCAAAAAAAAAAAAAAAGGAAAGAAAATAATGAAAAGACCAAATAAAGTAATAGATTTGTATTATTTGTCAGATATAATGGTCTCAATCCTTCTCAGGAAGGGATATGAAACATAAGAGATGCTCTGTAATTGTTTACTGATCGAAGAAATTTCAAACTTTGACTCATCACTGATGAGTCTACACTCATCAGTTTACACTATTGTCTACACTATTCTTATCAGTTTCTCCAAGCCTCTTTTCTACTCCACTCAAGCCTGCATTTTCTTGCCTCATTATCTCAGCACCTGATTTCCTCTTATAGTTTGTTGAAAACAGGAGGACTATCTAACATGAACTCTCAGCATTCTTCCTTTTCCATTTCAATTTCCTCCTCCTCCTTCTCCTACTATTTCACTTTGTTCCTTCTGTCTCCCTTTCATTTTCTCTCTCTCACTCCATTCTCCTCTTTCTTCTTTATTCTTCCTTCCTTTATTTTTCTTCAGGAAAGACCAGCTAGGAGATCAGATTCAGAAAAAAATGGTGATAAATTGGAAGTCAGAGCCATAAGTTTGGGTTTCAAGGACGAGATTCCTGTCTCTGAAAGAGAAGCTTAAGATAACAGCAAGGCCAGATAGTCCATGATCCTAAAGGAGCCTGGGGACTAAAAAGGATGATTAAGGAATGTGATAACACAAAAGATCATCTCTTTCTGTTTCAGTAGCCAAGAATTTATTGAAGGACCATCAAGGGTGAAATCAGCCAAAGAGCATGAAAATACAAAAACAAATGAGATATTGCCCTTGACTAGAGCATCTCACAGTCCAAAAGAGGTGGCAAACCAGATACAAGGTAATAAGTGCTCTATAACAAAATCTAAAAAACAAAGAGAGAACATGTAAAGTGTTATGGGAAAGCATATGAAGGAATGTAATCACTTTGAACTTCTCTAAAAGTAGACCCTAAGCCAAGAATTCAAATGCAAGCAGCTTTTGCAGGAAGGAAAAATGGCCACTAAAAAGTATATTGTTAGGATATCACCATGAAAAAAAATGCAGGAAACAAAGTAAAACACATGCTTCAAGATTATCCCAGATTATCTGCACTGCATAGCATTGATATGATACTTAGTAAATAAGGGCTGTGGCCAGATGAATACTAATTCCCGAGTATCTCTGTACTTTCTCTCTTCACACCAACTCTTATTTTGTGAAGTAGATTCAGTAGCAGGATGATGAAGTTGGTTCACCACCCCAAAGGCCACCATTAGACAAAAGTGACCATTGTAAATCAGGCCATTATACATGGAAAGAAATGGCAGAACTAAAGGGATATGGGCAAAACACCAACAACATTCACTACAAAAAGATAGGGCCAGAAAAAGCTACAAACCAGGATGGACTTGGCCTTGAAATAGAAATGGGAATTTTCCAGGCAATAAGCAATGGGAGATCATACTAGGAAGAGAATGAAGAAACCTGTAATTGGAACATACAGTTTTCATCTATGAAACAACATAGACTTTAGAGTAGATGGCCAATATTTATGAGGACAAGCCTGCGAAAGTGACCTGGAGTCATTGTGAAAATTCTGGTGTGCCATGGTATAGATACACTCAGCAGGTTAAAGGAGCATCATCATGGGGTTCAGATCAGAACCATGTTTTATAATAGTCAGTATCATTGAATGCTTTCTTCTGAGTGCCTCACACATATTCTCTCTGCTATTCCTCACAGCTAGGTACTACTAGCCCCATTTATAGAATTGGAAACTGAGGCACAGAATGGCTAAGCAACTCACCCAAAGTCAGACTGCCAATAGTGTTAGAATTCTAACCATGTGGTCTACACTGAGATCAAGACTCTTTGCCACTACACATATTAACTCCAAATCCTCTGGGAGTGGTTTGAAAGATAAATTATCAATGGAAACCCAACAGCAATAGAAACCAACGAAAGGCAATACCAAATGACCAGAGGAAAGATGATGGACTTCTTAGACTAGGAAAACAAGAGTTAGGATGAACAGCGTTTGGCGGGGAAATGATAGAACTCGCACAACTGTATGTCGAGTATAAGATAGAGGCACGAGTTAGAATAGTTTCAAACTTTTTACTTGGATATCCACGTTTGTGGTGTTCTGAGTCAGAAAATTTTGAAAGAGCATATTTTTACCCATAAAAATAATGAGTTTGTTTTATTAACACAAACATACCACTAACATGAGCAAAGCAGAATCTTGATTTTCACAAATATAAAGTCAAGAGCGGGACGAGTGGTCATGGTAATGATGCCGAGCCTCAATCAACTGAATAAGTGATTCTTACTCTTTCTTCCCTTGTGTTTACATCAGTTCTAGAACAAATGGATGGAAGCAATGATGGTGCGAAAAAAAATGCAGAGTCTGGAGGACAGTACAACCCTGACATTCAGTTCAACACTTTAAACTAATATTGTTAAAGCTGCATGTGTCTTTTAGAATCCATAGAATACATAATCCATTTTGCTTCAATGTCCTTTGTTCCAGACAAGGTTCTTGATTGAATACCTGAAACTATTATAAGTTCTTATTCCTATTATATTCCTATTATAAAGCAGAACAAGGAATATATTGAAAAGCCATTGTATAACTCACATACTTGAAATTTACTTTACCAAAAAAAAAAAAAAATGTCTACTAAAAACCATCAAAAATTTTAGAATTAGGGCAATGGTAGAGAAATAATTTATGCCAAACCATCAGACATTCCATATTTTTCTCATGTCTGAAGTATATTAACTTTAAACTATCTGAGGAATTATTCTCTAAATATTTCCAAATGTCATGCTAGTCTTCCACAATATAAAAGAGACATGCAAGTCTTTCTTTGATAATTAAGTGTAATTATCCATGCCCCAAATGATCAAACTAACCTCTAAACTTAAAAAATAAGAAACCGACCACACAACTGATTTTAGAAGTAACATGCAAATAATATAGGCGGGAAAGAGGTCTTGAAATACAAAGCATAGGTGAAATATACAGTTCTTTGACTTGGTATTCATTAATCATCCTTTTTGTTCACTTCTTTTTTGTTTGTTTAGTTTTAAGATCATAGAGCTAATAAATGTGCTATTGTCTGCAACCCTTACCAATATGAAATAATCTTATTTAACACCAATACTTCAGATGCCACCGGATTATTATGCCATCTGTCTGAAATATAATCAGCGTGCCCCACCCAGTTCCCCCCACCCTCTTATTTAGCTCATGTATGCTCACAGACAATTTTCTGTTCTTAGTACAAATTTTGGCTCTAAGACCTTAAAAAGTTTGGAGAAAATCCTTATATTTTATTCATTTGAACTGTAAATAGAATTGCTTTTTCAGTCCCTAAAGAACTTACACCGTCAACTTTTAACACAAACAATTCTGAGCTTGTGTTGTAATATTTGGTGTAGTTTTCTCAAGCATGTTCTAACTGAAGTTTCACCTCAGCTCATCCTAAGTGATTTGCTAAGACCAACAGACAGAAGAGAAACATTAACTCTTCTTCATCTCTTCACGCACAGTTATCAGTTCTGGAAGTCTCTTTAAAATAAGAAAGTGCAATTATTGCTAGATTCACAGAAATTGGAGAGATAAAATTATCTACAACTTTAATATATACTGTACTCTAGCATTCTTAAATCTTTCAGTATTCAATCGAGTCTAAAGATGCAATATTATTTCTGCGTCCAGATGAAAAGGCATCCAAACTGAGTGTGATGGAACCACAGGACAAGTGTCTTCCACACACTATCAAGAGCTCAGTTAGCAATTTCATTAACTAATGTAACCTCCAATAAATTCAATAAAAATAAGTAAATAATAAAAAATTTTAAAGAGTTAAGTTACCAAGAGGTGTATTATCTTCTGTATTTATTTTTATTTTTGAAAAAGAACAAGCCTTTTGCCCACTTTATTCAGCAATGTATTCTTTCAAATAAAGAAACATATTCAAACCAAGAAATGAATGTATAGTCTATTACATGGCATGTACTCTGAAAGTTTCTGAAATCTAGGAGAAAAATGTGTCTAGAACCATCTACTTTTAGTGTTTAATCAGCTTTTATTTTATTATTTTGTGCTATTACAGATGTTCCCACTCTCTCTCTTCTTCTCACCTCCACCCAGCCCCACCATGCCCCCCTCCCTCAGTACATCTCCCCGACATTGTCCATGACTATGGGTCATGCACAAACGTTCTTTGGTTCATCCCTTCTCCAGCTTTCATCCAGTAAGAGGTATATTTTCAAAACAAATGTTCAGTTCCTATAACTGATAATGCTTTTGTTTGGGATACATAACCCAACACAGCCACAGTCATTAAAGACTCTTGGATTTCAGATCCATATATGTCAGTAAAATCTACAGACAAAAACAGACTAAATCTCTGGGAATAGAGGTTCTATTTGAGAAAAAAGTCAAGCAATTACTTTAATATCTACAGATAGGGTCATTAGATGTGCTTTTAAAAATTTCATATACGTAATTTAAGGTATATAGTTATATTTTCGAAACCTCCAGGGTTCATGTTCCATGATTTTTTATTAGTTTGTTGACTTTGATAAAAGCGACTGTAGTGGATTTGTTGGTCACCTATTGGTTCCTTTCTCCCTCCTAAAGGCATGATTAAATTCAGTTTGGGTATCTATAATTCCTCCTTGCAGCTTATGTATTTTGGGCAAAGTTAAATTTGATAAAGTAGCATCCAGTTTCCTGAAGCCCATCGACATGTTTCCATTCTCCTGCACTGTGACTGTTCAGATGGATGTGACCTTTGCCTAGTCAACCAGAAACTAATTTTCAAGAAGTAAATTTTAAGACTCTTGCTTAAAACGTTGAGAAGGAAACTCTCCTATTTCTGGATGATGTGTGGTTACAAAGATTGGGGCTGCTGCAGCTGTTTTGTCAATATGAGAAAAGCTTTAAAACAAACTTGACAATGGAAGGAAAAGTAAAAGAATTGGTTTTTTTAAGATACCATTAAGCTGCTGAATGAAACTCAGTATGCTTCCAGGTTTATATTTTCATAAAAGCCAGTAAGTCCTTTTTAATGTTTAAGTCATTTTTGCTCAGGCTTTTTTTTTTCGTTACCTACCACATGAAGAATACAAAACTACAGTAGAGTGTGGTAGACAAGCCAAGGCATGTTCACACTGTCAGTCCCTCTATAACCATATATTTAGAGACTACCAACATTTCCAAGACTATAGTGGAAACAAAGAAAATAAAGGAAGCTAACTTTCCTTTAATTTTGGAGGTTATTTCTAAATGTCTATTTGCAAGTCGTGACACATAATCCTATAGCAGCGATTTTCAACTGGTGTGCCACAAGAATTTTTAAAACATGCAGTACCTGACTATTTAGTCAGGGGCACTGACCTCTTTTCTCTTAGATAGTCATATTAAAAAAATGACAACAACTAACACAACAATAGCCATCTGGTATGAATGAATCAAAATTATACCTATGTATTTTTTGGTCATATTTTTTAGTGCGCCACAGAATTTTAGTAATTAGTTTATATGTGATGTGAGAAGCTGACCAATTTATTTAATTGTGGCCTAATTATTTTTTCCTGAACTTGTGCTCAGTGTCATGGTAATTCCATGGCTGATTATATTTCCCAGTCCCTGCAGTGGCTATGCCCCACTGGAATCCATTTCTTTGAGAAGCTTTTGACAGGAAGGTCTTGGAAGTATTCCCAGGGTGACAAAGTCTTTCTATCTTTGGAAAGAGTTGTACAATTTCAGAAACTGCTAAGGTAGCTGGGTGGTACTTGGATTCAATATAACTGGATAGTATTTTCAGCACACTGTGTGAGTGGGAAATATATTAAATGATAGGGTAAATGGACCTTAATAAATGATTGAAAATCACCAGGTATTTATGAACACAAAACAGCAAAAAATGTGAATAGTATTATGAAATATATCATTTATCAAAATAATAGGAATAATTGTAAATAGGAAATCTAACATCTGATCAATTTACTCCCATCTCTGTATAATTTATTGTTTTTCAAATACAACATATTATGATTGACTAGAATCTTTCAAATAGATTCTCAAATTTCATCTTTTCAGACAAATTTTTCTAAGTTCAATTGATATGAACATACAAACTTGGTAACTTGTTATTTTTTTAGTGTATTATTTGCACAAAATATACATCACTACTGAGAATAATTCTGTTCATTGCCTTTTTATCATCTGTCTCCCGTGTATTTGTGTTAATTTTAAAAGGTTATTTTATTAAATTTTATTTTATTTTAAAGGGTTTGTTAAATTTATTGATTTTTGAGAGAGAAAGAGAGATAGAGAGATCAATGTGTAGTTTCATTTATTTATGCTTTCATTGGTTGCTTCTTGTATGTGTCCTGACAAGAGATCAAACAGCAACCCTGGCCTACCAGGGCTACTCTCTGAACAAACTCAGCAACCTGGCTGCAGCTATACTACGTTTTAGGTTGTAAAAGATCTTATATGCTGGGAAGAATCACACAGTGATCAAACCTATAAGCTTGAAGTTGTATTCCATGGATTTGAGCCTTGGTTCTTCACTAGTTTTTACTTTGACCAAGTTATTGAAACTCTATAAACCTTAGTTTCTTTATCTGTAAAATGAGGAATAATAACAGTATCTACATGAAGAAAAGGTTATGAAGAATACATGAATTAGTCACTAATTGAAAAATCTAAATTATTATTCGTAGTAGTAGTATATATAGCTCATATTATAGACACTTAAAATATCGAAATAATGATAATATTTAGTTGTTTATAAGTATCACACTCCTGGGGATTTATATAATTTAATATTATCAATCACAATATAATATACCACATTCTGACAGTTTAGAAAAATGACATGGTTACATGATTCAGTGTATAATATTCCTAAAAATAATAGTTAATTAAATATTTTAAAGAGTTACTGTTTCTCTTTTTAAAATTATTGTAAAGCCCTACATCCCCATACCTTGGAATGCGACCAATTTGGATGAGGACTGCAAAGAGATAAGTAAGGTCAAACGAGGTGGGACGGATGAAACTTAATCCATGTGACTGCATTTGGTGACAGGGCCTTCAAAGAGGCGATTTACTTAAAATGAGGCTGATAGGGCGAGTCCCTGATTCCATAAGACTGGCGTCCTTATAAGAAGCAAAAGACGCCGGAATGCACAGGCACCGAGACAGGGCTATGTGAGGACACGGTGAGGAGACAGCCATCTACGAGCCAAGAGGGAGGTTTTCACCAGAATTAACACGCCCAGCCCGTGATCTTGGACTGGCATCCTGGGAACAGTGAGAAATGTAGTTTTGCTGTTTAAGCCATACAATTTGTGATATTTTGTAATGACATTCTTAGCAAATTAATCTATTTTTAAGTGAAATTGTATTAACTTATAAAGACTGATTTCTTTCGAATGAAAAAGTGTTGAGTGACACAAAATTGATGTAGAAAATGAGATCGCAGGTAGAAGCTCCACACTGTAGACTATTTTGTGATGTAAAGAAAAGCTAGACACTTATGCAGAAGAGCTTCCTCCAGTAAAGACAATGCATTTCCCTGTGCTTTTTCCAGCTTTTGGCTCATCATTGGTGCTCGAATTTGTATGGAATGGTTAAACCCATGATTGAATACTTTCACATACTTTATTTACAGTAGTGTTCTTAAAGTGTGGCTGTCGGGCCATCAGTATCAACATCATCTAAGAACTTAGAGAATCACAGTCTTGAAGGAAACTCCAGATTTCCTGAATCATAAATGGTGGGGCCCAGCAATCTGAGTTTTAAAGGCCTAAAGGTGGTTCTGAGGCAAAAGTTAGAGAAACACTGCTTTACAACACTACAAATCTGACTGTTGCAACATTAGGTGAATGGCTTTGGGAAGGCACCTAGAAAGAAAGAGTTCATTATCTCAGAAATAAACTGAATTGTTTCCTCCAAGCAACATTTTACTAACAATTGATATTTATGAAAATGGAAAGTGTGTCATTAATTATTATTTGGATTGTAAATTTTGCAGTATGGCAAATAAAACCATATTAATGTCATAGTATTTAAATATTGATACTACATTAATAAATTATAACTACTTAAAATCTAATTATTAAGGAACATCTAAAATATTTAGAGTGATCTTTCAAAACCATACAAGGCAATATGTCACACTTAATAAAGTGTATCATTTATCAAATATTAACCGTAATTCTAGTGCATCCAAAATTTCCCATTTCATTATTACATAAAGACTTAAACATAATATGAATTTATAATTTTTTGTCACCTCAACAACTTAACACTCCTCAGCAACTTAAGAACTTTTATTAACCTTCAAATAAAATAATAAAATAAAATTATGTCTAACGAAGACAATATTTATTCCTGTTCATTATTTTCTTCATTTCCAAGGTATGGAGATTGGAGCACTAATTTTTAACTGATTTAGACTTGTCAAAAGAAATGCATCAGAATCCATTTCAGCACATACGCTTTTAAGAATTCTATCACATGTGTAAACAGCCTTCCTGAAATCGTTGCTCTCCTAACTTTTCAGTATGTGAATGTTTTTATTTCATAATATAGACAGTGTTCAAAAGGTAGTAGAAAAAAATAAAAACAAAAGAATCTCTATTGCTCACAGAATTTAGGACCAATGAATAATCCACTATACAACTGCTTATGATAAACTACATTAAATAGCAGATACCGTATTTACCTCAACAGTATGATGTTTTAAAGTTGCTTGGTCTGTGATCATAGCCTGGGTACCCCTTTTGTAAGTCACTGTGTCCCTGAGTATTAGTAGACCAGGTTACACCTAACTGCCCAGCTAGATTTGCAGACAAGAAGACTGTGATTATTTGGGAGTCTAACGGAATACCTATTGACCACAGTAAACTTTTAGAGTACTGACGAAGAAAAATATTTTTTCAAGGCCTCTGTAATTGCGTATGGTATTGACATAAAGATTTCTATTTGTGACCAACAGAAATAAAAATCTATGTAGTAATGCAATACTTCTGTGATCTGTTGTTTATATTCAACATGAAGGAAATGCTAAATTTCTATTAAGTGTTAGAGAATGTAAAGATGTCTTTTTTTCCCAACCCACATTCATAGACTCCCTGAATGGCATGGATCAGGGACCCCTCGATTAAGAATATGGCCCTGGTTGGTGTAGCTCAGTGGATTGAGCATGGGCTGGGAACCAGAGGATCCCGGTTCAATTCCCAGTCAGGGCACACGCCTGGGTTGTGGGCCAGGTCCCCAGTGAGGGCCATGTGAGAGGCAACCATATTGCTGTTTCTCTCCCTCTTTGTCTCCCTCCCTTCCCCTCTCTCTAAAATAAATAAAGAAAATCTTTTAAAAAAAAAAAGAACCCTAATATGCAGGAAAGTTATACACCACCATGTGGTTATTATCAGTCAGGGAGAGAGTGTGGAAAATTCCATAGGACATATGCCCCAGTAATTTCAAAAAATATATGACCTATAACAAATTTGTTTAAAGCTTAAGAAACACTCAACCAAATACAATGTTAAGATCCTAATTCAAATAAATCAACTTTAAAATGTATTTGGAAACTATCAGGTGAAAACGAACTTAAACAGGGTTAAATTAAATTTATTTTCTTAAGGATAACCATACTATTATAATTAAGTTAAAAAATTCTTATCTAGTAGAGATATATACTGAAGTTATTGTGGATGAAAAGTCACATGTTACCTTGGATTTGCTTTAAGTGTAAAAGTGAAGGAAGGGAATAATGAAATAATAGCAAACTATTGGTAGTTGTTAAAGCCGGGTATGTGGGGCTCTATGATACCATCCTTTATAATTATATTTATTTCAGAACTTAACAAACAGATGCTTAAAGATGAAAAACTGCCAGAAGCTCTTAAGATAGGAGGAATTTAACCTAATTTAATTGGTCATGAAGCTCCTGGAGAAGGTGTATTAGGCACCTCTTCGCCACACCTCACATCCACTCACCACTGGCCCCAAAGCACAAGAGTAGTAATGCTGGCAGTTTGGCTATGCCAGTCACAAACCACGCAGTGCCTCCTTTAAGTGGAAAAAAAGTAAAGGTGCTTGACTTAATTTAAAAAAAGAAAAATAATCATATGTTGAAGTTGTTAAGAAATTGTGAAATTGCGAAGGAGGAAAAAGAAATCTGTGCTAGTTAATTGAGAGAAAAAAACTACTTTCACATAACTTACAATTGTTCTATTTCATTATTTATTGTTAATATATTGTTGTGCCTAATGTATAAGTTAAACTTTATCATAGGTATGTATATATAGGAAAAAATACAGTCTATGTAGGGTTCATTACTAAGCATGGTTTCTGGCATTCACTGGGGTTTTGGAATGAATCCCTCACGGTCTAGCAATGAATAATAAGCACAGGTTATGTTTCTCACAGACTGGTCCTCATTTCAAAAAGGCTCTTTTCTTGCTTTTTAAAATATGTCCACAAACAGGAAGTCAGTCATTAGAAAGGTGATGTGACTGTACTTGAAAAATAAAGGATCTATTCATAATTAATTAAAGTTAATCGTTAAAAAGCACACATAAGTGCACCACACAAAGTCTTCATATAAATCTCACTTCACACAAGCTGCTATAATAAAAAAACAAACAAGCATTCAAAACCAGCGTAAGATATATGTCCATCATACCAAATCTTTTTCCTTTTAAAGTTCTGCCTTATCTTAATCAACTTTAGGCGGCATTTAGAGAACATGCAACTGCATACTGGTCATTCTTAAATTGATCTGACCAAGTACTTCCAAATAGTCTCTCCAATATTAAGAATTTCTAACCTATTCAATTTGGGAATAAGAACAGCCGGAAGGTGTTGAGGGGCGTAGCTGAGGCAGTAGACCCGAGGCTGTGGCAAAGCCCGCGGGAAAGGCCTCGTTTGCTCACAATTCCCAAAGGCGTTGGAGAGACGGTGAAGTTATTTTGGTTTTTTGTTTTGTTCTTTGACTTTGAGAAAGGTTATAACTGGAGAAGAGGGCCTTCAGGCAATTTCCCTTGGGAGTAACAACCACAGATATTCTTAGAGAAAAATGACTGCCGTCTCTTCCCTGTCACAACTCAGGAAGCAAACTTTTGTGGGCTTTAAAAGTAAAAACACAGTTCTACCTGAAGAACACACGCAGAAAACACATCATCTTGAGTTTCATAATATTCTGTTACTCATCAGAAAAACAGTGCCATAATTGAGTTAATTGTCAATTAATTGTGTACATGATACTTATTTGCTGTTTAGAATAATAGAAAATTATGTATTCAGAAAGCTCTAAAGTAAGAATATTGAGAGGAATAACAATTTTATATCAACAGTCCCATTTACTAAACCGATTCTTTTGTGCAATATTTATATCATAAACAGGTGTTCTTGCTTATTTTTTCTACCCTCATAGAGCATAAAAGAGAAAAGTGCACCCAAGCACTATTCCATTTTGTACTTATATAACAGCAAAGATCCTAAGATATTTGATAACTAGTTGACTAACCCAGACATGAGAGCTAAGTTTATACTTAGTTGCATTTATATATAACAGAGTAAAAGATGAGCAGCTATTTATGGTGACTGCTTCACCAATTCTGAGAATAAATTTATGCAGTCATTTGTTCATGGTGTAACTGTTCCATTTTTGTTGTGTTCAATAATACACCTAGAACATTCCAGTGATTAGGGGTTTGCCATATCACATTACCTCATGATGAATAGCACCTCTTATTCAGCGATATGCAGCACATTCTTTCCGTGTTTACTTCATGTTATTTTATAATCATAAAGATCCCGTAGATGCAAAGCCAAGAAAATCCTTGATGGCAGAAAGAAAATGTAGAATGACAAAAGAAAGGTCATAAAGATGCCTGACATGAAAGGGAAGTTGAAGAGACACCTCCCAACACTGAATAATCAGCTAACTAGTCCCTGTTAGGAAAGGTCCCCGCATTAGCACTGCCCAGATTCAAGAATCCTTCCTCCACCCCCATGTGGTCTCTCTAGCAAGTACAAGCGCTTAGTGAGTATCTGTCCCGTACTTAGCTTTGGTTTAGCACTTTGCGGGATCCCAATACACATAAAGATCTGATGGTGAAGGAGTTTACAATCTATTCGCCATGCCAGAGCTAAACTAAGACACAAAATCATTAAGACCTAATGAGTGCTACTGATCTAAGGCAATGGCAGTTTGAATTCAAACTCAGTAAGGCTGGGAGTATGTCCATGAACTAGGTAGGGTTCGTGGTGGGACTTAAGGATTGTCTAATATTTTGTGAGACTAAAGGTAAATCAATATCAAGCACAGGAAATAAACACACAGGATTAGGTTGATGTTAGCTATCCTGCTAGAGAAAAATCCTCAGATTTTTAATGGAATTAATTAACAGGGCTATTGAAGAGAATGTGGGTAAGCATTTTAGGAAAGGAATAAATGTTGTCTACAGAGGAAAAGAGAAAGATCACACACTAAATAAGAGCAGTGAGAGACAAATGAATACTTGTGATGATGGAAGTATGCAATGGTATAGGGCAGAGGAGACAAGGCCACTAATATTTATGCACAATTCTTATGCCCAAGCAACGCGCTAAGTGTCTCACCAAAGTACGAGTGCATTAAACATCAACAGCTTATTGCAGTTTCTTCCAGATATTTCTGATGGTTTCCCAAGGGATTATCTTCATATTCCACAGCCAACCGAAACCAGGCTGTAACTTTGGACATAACTCCCACTAAAGACTGGGCAACAGTGGACAACACTATTTAATCAGTCAGAGACTTGCAATATGACACAGAGCAGCCCAAGACCTAAGGACCTGCCTCCTCATGTCCAGAGGCAACCCAGACTCCACCCTCAAGAACTCTCCTGGCATGCCCAAGTCTCAGGAATTTCTTGGCCTGGTTGAAATACCCATTCAAACCTTGTCTTAACCAAATTTAAGAGAGCATTGAAACTCACTTCTTTCAGGGGAAAATTTCAAGCTAGTGATTTTCTTTAATTATCTCAGCAATTCTTCAATATCCTCCAAATTCGTTTCTTCTTTTTTCTCACCACTGTACTAATAGGGATCCTCCGAGTTTCTGATGCCGCTGAAATGAGTCCTGTCCAGCTCTCCAGTTTTTCAGACTTCAGAGTCTTCCTCTCCTCCTTCAAGGCTGGCAGCCACTATCGCTGTTGACTAAGCAGTCAAGCTGCTTTCTCTTTCTGTGACATCGGGTATATTGCTGTTCCGTTTCCCTGTGTTTCGTAAAGAATCAGCTCATGTATCACCTCCACTGTGAAATTTATCCTAACACTGAAAGGCAGATTATTTTTATTCTTTTAAAAAATTCTGAGGACTCTTCTATGCCAATCACTATTCTAAGAACTGAAATAAGAGTGCTGAATAAAACAAGGAAAGTATCTCTCTGCTCTACAAATTGAGCATTCCCTCAGAGGACTTGCAACATAAGAGTTCTTATGTACCAATATTTCATGTTTTTAGCATGCACACATACTTCTTGGTTTCCATGTCTCTGACCATTTTCTAAGCAACTGAATAGCAGAGACTGTGACTGGCACCAGGGGATCTCTCGTGTCTAGCATCATGCTTGGAACATAGTCCTGATACTCAACACCCAAGTGCAGTATTGTCATCAGTCAGTGTGTAATAAGTTGACTTTTCACATACCTAAAATTTATTATTATTATTTATGATAGCATGTTTTCCAAGACCAGCTCTTGTTATTTCCCAAATATGAATGATAAACCATTCTTTAAACCCAACATTAAAGACTATTATTTTTCTTCTAAGGACACATTCTCTCTATAAATACTTTATTAATTATATAAATATAATAAATCTCTTGCTAAGTGATTGCGTAATTTATATTTATTTAATTCTGTCTTCCCTCTCAAGTATTTTTCAAGTATTTTTTTTATATAATCATATCAAGTTTACTGTTTTGTTTCTGGTGTGTGTGTGGGGGGGGGGGCGGTTTTCCCATGCTGCTGCTGTTTTTCCTGTTTTCTAACACTTTGGTCCTTCATCTCTGGAAGCTAAGAAATGACCCAGGGAGAACAAAGAACATCAGTAACCATATTATGTGTTCATTCTTTATCTTCTTTATTAACTTTTTTTTACTTAAGTCAACAGTTTCTTCTCACCTCTCCTCTTTGGTTGGGATATTTTGGCTTTGCAAACTTTTGTTTCTTAGTTTATATACTCTAAAGTATGAAAGAATAAATGACTTCTATTTATCCAGTTGTATTTCCACCAATTTTCTGTAACTCAATCTGTCACTTTCCGCTGCAGGAATGCTCTGCGGGAATGATAGCAGCTTCTGCTTCTCACCCTTTCTCTCGCACAGGTGGGGGGCAAATGCACTGTGCCAAAAATAGAGATTTGGGGACATTATTTTTCTGGGGCAACATGACAAGTTACTTTGTATTCTTTCTAGTCAATTTACCATCTGTATATTGGAATGTGTTTGTTATTTCTTTTTTTTTTATTGTTATTCAGGTACAATTGTCTCTATTTTCACCCCACCACACCCCCCCTCACCCCCCATCCCCACCTCCACCCTTGAACCCACCCTCTTTGACTTTGTCCATGTGTCATTCATACTTGTTCCTCATTTCTTTATATTTTGATATATAATTATGGCATACATCTTTAACTAAAAATAAGTACTTCTAACACCGCTTTTAACTTTTTTAAGTCTCAATAATGGGCCTGTATCTCCTTCTCAAACATCATTCCCTTGTTTTGTTTTTTTTTTTATTTTTTTAAGAATTTATTTATTTATTTTTAGACAGAAGAGAAGGGAGGGAGAAAGAGAGGGAGAGAAACAGCAATGTATGGTTGCCTCTCACACGGCCCTCACTGGGGACCTGGCCCGCAACCCAGGCATGTGCCTGACTGGGAATCAAACCGGGACCCTCTGGTTCCCAGCCTGCGCTCAATCCACTGAGCTACACCAGCCAGGTAATTCCCTTGTATTTATATATCACATTGTGCCATTTAGCTTTCCAGAGTTGCTTTCCAGGTAATTCCCTTGTATTTATATATCACATTGTGCCATTTAGCTTTTATTTACTCTAAACTGCCAAAATTTAGTATTAAGGCCATATTGTCGGTCTGCCCTCAACTCCAGTCAAAATGCAGCTGTTCTGGGTCAAATTCTCTAATTGTTAAACTTGATAACCATCTATTTGAACTCATAATTCACATTCAAATTTCCATTTGTAACTTTTACTAGTAAAACTTTAGCAAATCAATTTCAGTTGTCAATACACTATGGTTGTTTCCATCACACACTAGTTTCAAATTTTGTTTTTATTTTAAAGCAACTTCATTTCTTTATTTTGAATATCAATATAGTACTTCTTTGCATGACAGAAGGGGAATTTCTTGCCCTCTCTTTTACCCACTTGCTGTGACCTATCATTTCCATCAGCCATGTTGTCTGTGTTTGTTCTTCCTGCATCTAACAAGAACGTGCACTCAGAGACATTCCTAATTTTTTATTTGAAAATATTGCAGGATGCCAATCTTCTCAACAACTATATAGTGCTGGTGAGGATGTGGAGAAAGGGGAACCCTAGTGCACTGTTGGTGGGAAGGCAGACTGGTACAGCCACTGTGGACAGTGGTATGGAGGGTCCTCAAAAAATTAAAAATGGATGTTCTTTTTCACCCAGCGATCCCACTTCTGGGAATATATCTGAAAAAATCCAAAACACTAGTTTGAAAGAACATAAGCACCCCTATGTTCATGGCAGCATTATTTAAAATTGCCAAGGTATGGAAGCAGCTCAAGTGTCCATCAATAGATGAGTGGATAAAATAACTATGGGACATTTACACAATGTCCCATACTACTCAGCCATAAAAAGAAGGAAATTTTACTCTTTGCAACAGTATGAATGGACCTGGAGAATGCTATGCTGAGTGAAATATTCCAGAGAAAGACAAATACTATATAATTTCACTCATATGTGGAATCTGTTGAACAAACTGAATTAACAAGCAAAACACAGACAGACTCATAGATGGAGGACAGATGACAGCTATCGGAGGCAAAGATTTAGGGGGTGGAGGGGGTGAGCAAAAAGGAAAAAGGACTCATGGCCATGGACAACAAGGTGGTCATTGCTGGGGGAGGAGGGTATAAGGGGATTAAATGGTAATGGAAAAATATAATAAAGATTATATATTTTAATAAAGAAAAATAAAATTTAAAAAGAAGAAATTATGGGGAAAGTAATTGTCTCACCACTTTAAATGGAAGAAGTTGGGCA
>PVJI01022226.1:0-25652 GCA_004026765.1 Micronycteris hirsuta | reverse complement strand
ACCTCTCCATACCAACCCAGTGAAATTAGTCATTCCCTCCACCAAGATTCCACAGTATTCCTACATGTATCTATTGAGTTCGTATTTATCGTTCTGCATGCTGACTTCCTCGCTAGTCTGTGAGCACTTTGAGGAACTGACGACGTCTTACTCATTTGTGCTTATTCTTTCTGCCTAATACTGAGCCTGATATTATCATGCATCATAACATGTTTATGCAAATGATGAATGGAAAACAAAGAGCTTTCACTTCAAAGAACTGGTGAAGATGGATTACATGACATGTTTCGAGGGCATGATTAGTCCACCAGGTCTTCACATTCCAAATCATGAAAGTCTACAGTTAAAAGAAAGTGAAGTAAAAGTAATTCACACAAATTTATATTTCTAATATATAGTAATTACCTCATCTATGAGGCTTACTTGTATTTAATTCCTTTGATAATGTCTTTCTATCTTCTGCCAAGGTCCTAGCAGTGGCAAGATGCACTCTCAAACTGATTATTTGGGGATGGTTTTAAAAGTTGACTGTTTACCAAGATGTGAGCAGAAGGTAGGAAAACCAGCAAGAGGCAGAGTTAATTAGGCCCTAGCAAAAACAGGCAGCTGTACCGGCCCTGGGCTCACTACCTGACCTGATTCTCTTCCTGCATCGATCTTTCACCCATCAATCTCACACCCAATCAGAAGAGGAGAGGAAGGGAATGCTTTGAGAAAGTCTGTTTATTCAAGAATAAACATAGCAACATCACATGTGATAGCAAAAAGCTAAAAACAATTCAAATTTCCATACATCAGAGAGCAGGACAGAGTTGAGAAATGGTAGCTATAAAAACACAAATAGATTATATCCAGAGAACTCACTATTGTTTTTATTATTGGTAGTATATTCAGTTATGTTTAACTTGTACTCTCAAATCATTAAGAAAAGCAGGGTCATTAAGGAACATGAATAAGGGACACATGGACAAAGCCAAAGGGGGGTAGGATCTAGGGTGTGAGGTGGGGTTAGGGGGAGTAGTGAGGGGAATATGGACATTTATAATTGAACAACAATTAAAAAAGGAAAAGAAAAGAAAAGATTCCTATAAAATAAATAAAATAGTAAAAAACTTGACCACATAAATACTAAGATTTACTTATATTCAAATCATGTATTATATAATTCACTTCATTAAAATAGAAGTATTTATTGAAAGTATTGTCAAGATATTTCTAATTGGAAGATGGACCATAATTACACTCTGTCATTAATTACTTGCAGAAATATCTAATATAATTCTTTTTATTTGTATAGTCATTTGTATTTTAAAAGAAGCTTTATAACTATTATCTAATTGCTAAGAATAACTCAATAGAATGAATGGTAATTTTTAAGATAATAGTTATTTACTTGAATAAAAAATCAGACATATGAAATTTGTTCCTAAAATGAAAAATGCTTTATTTTTTTAGATTTCATTAATATTTAAAAAGCCCTCAAAGTAGAGGTTTTTGTGGTTTTGGTAGGAGCCTATAAAATGTATTTAAAGCTATACCTAAATTATGACTTCTAAGGTCACTTGTTACAGAATTTTTTGACAAGAGTTTATGCTAGTTAAATTAATTTAATGCGGTTCCACATGATTAAAGGCAAAATACTCTTCAATACAATCTATAAAAAAGCTTCATGCAGAGTAGACATTGATTTTGTAAGGGCTTTTTTGTTTGTTTTTAATTGCTAATGGGTTTAAGAATATTGCAGATCGTATTGGAAATGGTGTGTCTGTTTGCCACGATGCATTTGTTTGAGCTATGTTTAGGGGTCATGCTCATAAAATATTTTCAATTTATGGTTATTTCCACTTCTGTCCTGCAAAATCCTTGAGATCAGGACCATATGTCACACACTTAAGAACCATACTTTTCTATGGAAATGTTTGAAAGGAAATCTTAACTTTTCTTCTAAGTAGCTATGGTAAGTCCCCATTTACTGTTGTCAATAGGTTCTGAGACTTTAAGGGAAACACCTCATAAAGAAACTGATTTTTTCATAGGCTGACTGTTGCAAACAGAAGTTGAGTTTCTATGGCATCTGTCTTATCAATGTTATAACGAGATGTCTCATCAATGTTATAATGAAATGATTTTAAACAAAATAACATTACTAGAAGACCTCTTGTAGTTTCTTTTATCTGATGGGTACTGTGTATTTTATAAACGATCTTTTCCCTATTCACAGTGCTTCTGAAAGCTTCAAAATGAATTAGTGATCCATCTGCAGTACACACATAGGTCTTCATACTATGAGTTTTGTGTGCTAAACTCATTCTTGATATCATCTTGTTTTCCTATTTTTGTTCTTTCTCACTTTCTTTTCCTCACTAAATTTATTTTGTGATATATATTTGTTTTATATGATATTTAAAATGGAACATACATAAGTACAAATATAGTGATGTACAATAAAGATTGATTGAATGAATGATGATAATAGGTAAAAGTTATAAAATATTTTGACTGCTTTTTAATTTAATCATTCAAACAGTTCAATGGCTCTCATTCTGTTATTACAGATGAGCTAAGTGAGAAATAAACTTTATATAACTTATTGAACACCCATAAATAGTGGAGATAGCATTCAAATCTAAGCATGCTGACTTCAGAGTACATGCTTCTAAAGACTAAGATGAATACCAAATTGGAACGATCATTGGCTTTAGAGACTCAAGGAAGTTTACATTGTGCAACATATATCAATCAGTTAGCCATTGCCTCAAAAACTCTGTGAAACCAATAGCCCCCAAATATAGTGATTTGAAGCAATAATGATGCTTTCTTATAGATCTCTGGATCCTTTGCAGAGCTGTTGATCTACACTAGGTTAACACGAACTTCTCTGGGTGGTTGGAGTTAGCTGATCTGGCTGGACTTGGCTGGGGTGGTTCAGCTCTGTGTCTTTCCATTCTCCTTCAGGGACCAACACAGATGCCTGGGTATATTCTTTTCCTCTTAATGACGTAGCACAAGAGAGCAACTAGAGACTCACAAGGGCTCTTAAAGATTAAGTTGACGTTATATTTTTACCTAACTGTATTGACTAAAGCAAGTCATATGGCAAAATTCAAAGTTAAAAGGTAAAGGGTACAGACAGAAGTTGCAGAACTGTGTTTATTCAACAAAGCAGTCTACCACACACCTTTCCCTTGAAGAGTTCATTGTGACTTGAGGCAGCGACAAATGGCAGAATGGGAAATCTCTGTTCATATCCTGTCAGCAACATGAATTTGGCAGCACTTTATGGATGAAGTGGCTTTGTGGGAGGTTTGGAATCCAAGTAGAAGGTTGGGAAACTCGGACAGAGCCCAGGACTGAGGAAGGGCCGAACAGCATGCGTGACTATAGTATATAATCTCACATGTTAACATCTAAAACTGTTTCAGATTTAGGAGTCAGTAAAGTACAGCAAATGACATTCTTAGTATTCTTACTGTTGGCCATAGTTCAGATTTCTAGAATGATAAAACTGCCCCCGTGTTTCATCATATGCTTGCTTTTCCTTTATTCACGGGCTTTTCCCTTCATCCTGAAGCTAGCCTTCATTCATTTTTCACAGTCACTCTGCTCTGTTAGTAAGCATAGAGAACAGAAACTTAAGAGAAGGGTGATTTTGAAAGTCTTTCCTTCTTAGCAAGATGAGAATGCATTATTAAGTATAACTTTATTCGTTCAATATCTTTTCAATACACAGGTTTTAAAAATCCTGTGACCAGCAAGATTTTATTTATTCATTTTTAGAGAGAAAGGAAGGAGGGAGCATGAGAGGGAGAGGAACATCAGTTGGTTGCCTCTTACACACCCCCCAGTCAGGGACCTGGCCTGCAACCCAGGCATGTACCCTGACGGGGAATCGAACTGGTAACTTTTTTGGTTTATCAATGATGCCCAGCCCACTGAGCCACACCCATCAGGGCCCCAAGCATTTCTTTGTAAAATAGCAATTGTAATCTGCTCTCAGATATTTTCTGCGTAACAATGCTTGGGGTATTGTACAACAATGTCTGTTGCTTGTTATCTGCTAAATGCCATTAGGATGTTCTGTTTAACCATGTTGATCAGTGTCGCATTATCAAAATTAATCAGTGGTCAGGAAAACTATCAAAGCACTCAACCATGTAACCCCAGACCGGAAAAGAAACAATCCAAAGTACATCGCCTGTTACTAACGGAGGAGCAGCCAAGTGGAAGTTTGTGAGAGTTTTGTTGTGAAAATATCTTTATTCCAAAGACCAATGCATAGAAAGAACACTCTGACCACAAGATTTGCAAGCATCACAAAGAGCAGGCAAAATGAATATTTTTAATAGAAAACTTTAGTTGCAAAAGGGATTTTTTAATGTATAAAGAAGAATAAATATTAAAGCTAGAAATGAGTATGAGGGAATAGAATGAGTACATGGTATCTGAACTTGAGCTGGAGATGTTTGGCCCCAAAGATTCTTTGTTAGAAACTAGCTAATCAATATGTTAAAAACAAAGAATTGATACTCCAAAATTATCTGTATTTTCTAACTCCTCTCATATTTCAAATCTATTCTTTATTATTGTTCATAGACAACAATTTATTGACTGTCTCTCTCGCCTACAAGTAAATATACATTTGAATAATAACTAAATTCATGAATTATTTTTATATAATTGATTGACTAATATGAAAGATGAAGAATCTAACTCACTAATCCTATTAGTACCCTATCTACCTCCATGTTTTTTAATGTGTATATATATTAGCTTTTAATTTTTTTAATTTACAATTTTTAAGTTTTATATTTATATATACATTTTTTGACCACCAGTGTTCTCAAACTTCAGAATCATTTAAGGATTTCTGTAAAATGCAGATGTTGTACCGACATTCTGATTTGGTAGATACAGGGAAGACCATGATGTCCGCATTTTCAACCAGCACCCCATCCTCAGAATAGCCATGAAAATGATTTCAAAAGATAGTCAATTAATAACAAACTGGTAAAAAAAAAAAAAAAAAAAAACCTGGTGAAAATATCATAGGTATTATCCAAGATGTGAAGCTCTTTCATTGCACTCACAAATTTTTGAAGACCTATGTTGATTTGCAGATGTTAGAGAAATTAATTCATACCTTGTATTTTTGCTTTTCTCCAGCATTTCTTCATGGTCCAGTCATAAAAGTAAAGAAGGTAGTTTTTAGAATTGATCCAGAGATGGGTTTTGGTGTGTTGAATGTGACACAGAAACTAGGGTTAGAGTGAGCAGAGCGAGTCTGTGGTAGGAGTAGATCTGTGGAGCCAGCAGCTTCGCGAGAAGGGAGCTGTGAAAACAGGAACAGGCATTGCTGGTGCCCAGGAAGGACTGCCGGTACCCATGTGGGGCCCAAACGAAGGTGTGGGTAAAATACAGAAGAGAGACCTTGTATTTAAAAGGCAGTGTTCAGCAGTAGTCTTTTTTAAATACAAGAAAAGGTGGTTTAATTATCTGGAGTTTATGCAAATGTGTGTGCGTGTGTATAAATACTAAGAAATAGCATTTTGTAGCGTTATATGAGTGTGTATGCATATATCTAAGAGTCCAGTGAATTAAAAAGGAAAAACTTTCTGTGTACCATAGTTCCAAGGTAATTATCTCCTGTGGAACAAAAATAATGAGAAAACCAGGCTTACAGAAATAGTTTTCCCAGTCTATGAGTGATTTTTTTTTTGCCATTTTTACCTACGAAAATAATATAGCTTTAATACTTCTACATAATTATCAAGAAACTTTTCCGAGTCCAGAAATACAGATAATCCAACTGACAATATATGAAGCATATTTCTTATTGTATACTCTAAATTCAAGCTTCTTTTAATCGCCCACTGGAGAAAATAAGATTTTTGAGTGATGAACATCTAAAAGATAAGCTCAGGTAACTCAAATGGATTGAGATGAGTAACATGGCTCACATTAAGATTTCTGTTGGAAATGCGCCCCGAGGCCTTGGGTCTTATATCTTGAAAAGCGTAGGAATGGAGAGCAACATTCTTTATAGCAAGATTGCTTTGCAAAATAAAATAAGTGGCTGTTTACTGCTTAGGGAAAATAAATTAGTAGCACAGAAGATTTAAGACTAGGAAGAAAAATAAACACCAAATGTGTGCAACCATATATATTTCAATTAAAGACTGGAAAATTATAATGTTCTTCATACAAAGATGTTTGTTGTCAAAAATTCAGTTCTCTATACTCGTTTACATGAAGTTTAAAAAAATATGACATCAGGTTAAACAAATAAATGGAATCTGAAATGGTGTTACATAGTAATATTTCTGTCTGGCAAGGTAATGCTCATAAATAAATAGTCTTTTATTTTCAGAAAAAAAAATTGACTCCATTAAGGCATATCGATAGCTAACAACTGTTGGCTCACATTATTAATTGCAAGTAAAAATAAATATTTTTATTAAGCATTGAGTGAATTTAACATTGAAGGCACTATTGGGCCATTTGAATATATTTTATACTCAATTGAAATGTATAATGTTCTGATCAAATGAGGTTGAGATTACCTCCCAATTAGGCATCTACTTTTGAGGTTAAAAGGATGGTGATTACTCTTTGTATTATTGAATGTATTAGATGTGATGTGACACTCATTCATAAATTGTTCCAAAGAAAAAATATATATTAACTTCTGTTATTTTAAGCTAATGATTCAAAAATTTTTTATTATTTAGAAGGTAACCTGGTGAAAATAGAATTCTGATAAAATAAAACTCGAGCACAGGAGGACCTTTCTGTTTAGGAGTCGTGACGTGAGTGGCTCCCGCGAAAGCCAAACTGTGGTCCCACGGGCTGAAGAGGGGAATGCCACAGAAAGAAGTGCTCTTCCTTTTAAATCACTAGGTCACTTGATTGACAGTACTGAACTAATTGTCTGAAATAACTGAGGTGCCAAATGTGAGCAAAGAGGTATATAATTTTACCACTTCAAACTGATTTTTGTTCAGAAGCCATTAATGAAAACATTAAACATTTCTGAGAAAAAGAAAATTGCTTTGCAAGATGCTGGTTGCTTTTCCATGTAGTTATGGAAACTTAGAGATTAAAACATATTTTAGTTGAAAATATTTTATAGAAAATACACAGAAGGGCTTTTTATGAGCTTTCAACTTCAGATGATTTTCATGATTCAGTTACTCATTCTTGTCATGTATTCACAGTTTTTATTACTCATATCATTTTAAAGCAGTTTTATGAGCATAAAATCACCAGTTAGAGTTACAAATAAAAATAACAGTAGAAATGCGGTGATTGATTTTTAAGAGGAGGAGAATAGAAATTATAATAAAACTAATCCTACTTCTGAGTGCTTCTTTTATACAAGATATTGTTATAATTTATATGCATTAATATAAGTTTATCCTCATACCAGCCCCAAGAAGTTGGAATATTAGTTTTCATTTTGCAATGCAGGAAACCTAGGATTAGAAGAAAACTGGTTTAAGATGACATTGTTAGTAAATTAGCAAGGGTGCACATTCAGGTTTGCCTGATTCCAAGGATGGTTTTCTTAACATTTAGACCTGTTGTGGAGGAAGGAGAGAGAACCGAGTCAGGAGGTCTCCTGTTCCTGCTTTGGTTCTTGTCTTGCTCTCACGACAAGAGATGCATATTGGAAATGACATAGCAAGTTTATTTATACACTTGAGCAAAAAAACTGTAAGCAGGCACTTGGCTAATCCAAGTGCCCTGCCTATTGGGGTTTAGGGTTATATACCTCAGCTGGCTTCTAGAGGTTCCCGTCTTCTCCCCTTTCTAAGTCTTGGGAATAATGCACAGTTACAAAGGCTTTCTTGCTCAATTAGTAAAGGTCTTTGTCTTAGTGAAATTGTTACAGAAACCCTTTTCCCAGCATAGATTCTCAAGGACACCTCCTCCTCCTGTGCTATTGCTGCTTGCAATGCTCGGGACGCCTGGTAATTGTATGAAACCGAGCTCAGGACTGCTGAGTTCATTGGTGAAATGTGTCTTCTTTTTGCTTTTAGCCTCCTGTATTAAGTTCTTTGTTAGATTGTAATGGTGATGGCCCTGTCTTTATTTCCCCTCTGGCCGCTCATTCCTAGCTGCTACCTAATAGACCTAGCAGGTGTAGAATTCAATAAGGAGCCAAAAATAAATTCTCAAGGCTAATTAGCAGCAGGTTGTGTTTGTGCTACACCCAGTCTATTGCTCTTGGCACTATATCATATAAACTGTATCTATTTAATTTTATGTCTTAATTATAATTTCAGGTATATTGCTATGCTTCTACTTAGAAATATGTCTGAACATTAGCAGTCATGCTACCAACAAACAATCAAAAATGATTATTTGTTTTTTTTTTAGTCTGTAGATTGCTGTCAGTACTATGGTCATTTTAATGATATTAATGCTTCCAATCCGTGAACATGGTATACCTTCCATCTATCCGTGACTTTCTTCAGTGATTGTTTTCAGAGTATCGGTCTTACACCTTCTTGGTTAAATTTATTCCTAGGTATTTTATTCTTTTTGATGCAATTGTAAATGGCATTGTTTTCTTTATTTCTAATTCTGATGGTTCATGCTTAGTATATAGAAATGTACCAGATTTCTGTGCATTGATTTTGTATCCTGTTATTATATTGAATTCATCTATTCTATAATTTTTTGGTAGATTCTTTAGGGTTTCCTATATATATAGTATATGCTATTTTTAAATAGAGAAATTTTTACTTCTTCCTTTCCAACTTAGATACCTTTTATTTCTTTTTCTTTTCTGATTGCCATGGCTAGGACACTGCTGGGGATAAAATTTGTAAATAGGCTTTGGTAGAATAAATTGGAGTTTCTTGAATGGTTAAATAAAACATGCCCAATAAAGTACTCATTCTATTTCTATAGCTATACATAAAGGAATGTACATTCAGATGCAAGTAGCCATGTATAGAAACATTCACAGAAATGCTATAATAGAAAAAACAAACTTGAAATAACCTAAAAGCTTAAATATTAATCAAAATGAGAAAAATGCATAATGTTATATTTATTCAAAAGGAGTAGAAACAGGAGTAGTTAGAATAATTAATCTAAGGAAATTTTATCAATATAGAAAAATCTCCTATACACAACGTTAAGTGAAGACAAGTTTCAGGACAATATGTCCAGGATGATGCAGTTTATGTAGATGTTACAAATGAAAAATAACATTGTGAGTTGTTTACAGAAACTGCTAAAGGAACTCATGTAAATGATAAACACTCAAATCAGAATTTAATAACAGTTCTGCAAAAGGAGAGAAAAAAATGCATTTCAGGAAATGTATTTGGGGAGTATCAAGAGTGTACTGGCTGAAGGGTACATGAATGTTATTAACTTTAAACTTATTGACATGACTAAAATACTTCATAATAAATTAGGGTTAATCAAAAAGGTAATTACATCTGAAGAAGATCATTATTTTAAAATATAAAACAAAATATAAAAAGATAGACTTAATACCTGATTATAAAGATATTAATCATTTATAATTGACATTATAAGATTATTGAACATTCACTTAAACTTGACTTGGATTTTATTCAAATTTGACACAAACTTGCATGTAAGTAGAAAAATAAGCCATTTAGAGTTTTGAAGAACATTCTAAAAGAGAAAGTTGCTGAAAGGTAAATTCCAATTCCAATTGGAATTGACCTTCCAATCAAAGATTCAGTGAGCAGGGCTGCACAGGACAGAACTGTGCCTGGGGAAATTCTTGACACACAGGACATAAGATAAATAACAAGAGAAAATGTACTTGATTACCCATAGGAAAATAATCAGCATTACTTAATATTAAGATATACGTTGAGACTGCACTGTCATGTTATTTAAGATTATTAAATAGCGCGTTTCCCCGTAATGAGAATGCTGAAAGTTTGAGGAAGATGTTATACCCCGACACTGTTGTGGAACAGTAAATTAATATGGCCCGATCAAAAGTAGAAAACAAATATAGAAACATGTATAAAGTTACAATATTTCTATTTTGACTCCATAATTTCAGTTTTAGTGTTAATTCTGAGGGAATAATTTAAATAAAAAATAAAACCTATGTGTGTATATGTTTGTTTATATATATAAATATATGTGTGTTTCATATATGTATATGTATGTATACACACATATAGATAGATATCAAAATATCTAATAGGAATGAAATTTTCTTAGGCTTGTCTCTAGAAATAATGTTGTAGATACTTGAACTGTTACTTGTAAACTACTAATGGTCAAGTACAATGTCTTGAATTTCTTTTAATAACCAATGACTAATTGTACATTGTTTCTGTAAATGCATAATAGATATTTGGAGGAATGTGTTCAGATAATGATTATTCATTTTACCTTATGAATTCCTAGTTTTCTAGTCAACTTCTCCTGGTAAATGTTATCATTAATTAGTCATAATCAAAGATCAAAGGGTTGCAACCTGCAGTCACTGAAGAGAAAAATTATCTTATCTACCCAAGAAGTTTTTCACAGATACTGTTTTCTGATAATAAAACAACTGAAGCCATCTTGACTTTACACTTCATAAATTTTTAGTAGCGTAGTTAAAAAATCCTTAATCTACCTACAGTAACAATGATAACATTGAGAATTTACTATTATATAATATTGATCATATAATAATACAATGATAGCTAATATCTAGAGTATTTATAATATAGGGTCAAGCACTATTCTGACACCGTATATGAATTATCTGACATAATTCTCTCCACAGCCTTCTAAGACATGTCCTTGTATCATCTATCTATAATTTACCTACAGAGTCTAAGGCACAGAGAGGTTATTTAGCTTGTCAAATGTCACAGCCTGCTGGTAACAGAGCTTGCATTTGAACCTGGTGATCTTTGTTACAGATGAGAGAGCACATTACTGGCTAGCTATTTGCAAAGTAAGGCTTTGTCATTTTCTTCCACTGAAGAATATTTGAGAATTTCTAAAACTAAGGAAAAAAGTTGACTCTTGAGTCTTCAACTAAATCCTTTATATGTGAAGTACATTAAAACAATAATGTGTCCATCAGAAACCTGTTTTTCAAGAGAATAACTTTTCTATTTTTCTTAATGTTTTGTTATTTTTTTCAGCTGTGGAATCTGGAGAAAAATCTTAGTTCAATAGTCTGCTCTCAAAGACTAGTACTGAAGGCAAAGAACTTCTTAAAGAATAAATCCTCTGTTCATTGTTGACAAAACATAAAAATGGTACAATGAAACTCCTCAAATGAATACTCAGCCGAGAGGAAAAGAAAACCTGTTAAAAAGTAGTAGCTATTTGAATGATTTTCCAGGATAAATCAAGTACATTTCATTAAAGTGAACCCTCTTTCATGGGAGCTGTTGTGAGACAGATTGAACGATACTAGAAGTAATTGCAAACTTCCTGTAATATATAGTCAGTACATGAAAAACAGTCAATATATCATATCTCTGAGTATGTGTGTATATCATCAGTCCAGTCTGTCCTTCACCAAAGCAATTTGCAAATATGTCAGAAGAAAATATATTTCATTTAAATAAGATACAGGCATTACTTGTGAATTTTTAGGGGAAAATACAGGGTCTGGCAGAAGTAAGTCCTGCTTGAGTGTAGTTGATAGGGTAATGATGTGGGTGTAATAATTCATAGCTTTACAATCCTGAAACACCAATCCAAAAGAACCTATGCACCCAATGTTCATAGCAGTGTTATTTGTAATAGCCAAGTGCTGAAAACAGCCTAAATGCCCATCAGTAAATGAGTGGATCAAAAACCTGTGGTATATTTACACAATGGAATACTATGCAGCAGAAAGAAAGAAGGAGCTCCTACCCTTCATGACAGCATGGATGGAACTGGAAAGCATTATGCTAAGTGAAATAAGCCAGGCAGTAAAATACAAATACCATATGATCTCACCTATAAGTGGAACCTAATCAACAAAACAATTTAGCAAAATAGAACCAGAGACATGGAAATGAAGAACAAACTGACAGTGGACAGAGGGGCAGATGGAGGGGGATAACAGGGGAAAAAGGGGAAGGGTCAAGTCAAGGAACATGTATAAAGGACCCATGGACAAAGACAATGGGTTTTGGGGAGAATTTAAAGAGGAAGGTGGGGGATGGGTAGGGCAGGGGAGAGTAATGAGGGGGAAATGGAGACAACTGTAATTAAACAACAATAACATTTTTAAAAACAAATTTAAAAATGATTTATAGTTTTAATTTGAACATTTCACCTAAAATGGCATATGGTTTTCTTGAATGTGATACTGTTATGTTACAGAATTACATGCATTGCATGCTTATGATTTTTTAATAAAAGAGTTTGTAATAAAAAAGGGGCACTATTTGCGCTGGACACTGTCTAATCATATAGTCAAAGAAAAAAAGGAAAACATTCTAAATTCATTCCCTCAAGATAACCACACTGCCTTCATGTATATTCTTCTAGCCATCTTACTTTGCCTATGTTATACAAACAGACATAAAAACAAAAAAGTATTATATTTCATCTCTATTTGAAACTTATGTTTTCACTTAGTTGTGTGTGGTTTATAGCAACAAATATTTATCATAGGATGACTGCTGATAACTAAATACAACTTCCTTTTACTATGAATCTTATTCTAAATAACTGATATGGTATCACTGGCCATTCAGCTTTTTCACTAAAGTGAACAATTGCTAATATATAAGAATGTGTTTTAACATTTTAAAGACACCACAGGGCACTAACTGCAACAATGATATGGGCCTGCCTTAATAAAATAGTTTTCGATGCCAAAAATACTTGTAACACCTATTATGTGTCAAGCACCAAATAGTTCAATTAAAATGACTTAAGACATGTAGCTATGTAGCAATACCCATTAATCTAAGCAAATGCTAATAGTAGATGCGAGGATAGCCTCCTACTTCTTTCCTGAACTTGATAAACACTTTGTTAAAATGTTTTTATCTCGTTTGCAGAATTTTACCAGATATAAGTAAGCAGATATGAATTTAAAACTGAACTCTGAGATCACCTAAACAAGACTGACTATCTATTTTCAATTCATTTCTTTATTCAATCATGCATTCAATCATATTCAGGATTGCATTCACAGACTGTATACTCCTCTCTATGTCCTATAAATTTCCTCATAACCTTTTTATATTTGATCTAAGCAGCTCAAGGTAGACCTAGGGATTCACTGCACCACATAAAGTGTCCTTTTAGCACCACCAGCAATAATAGTCCTTCATGGCCTTATTTATACAACTTTTAAACAATTGGGATTATTTTGTTTATTAGAGTCCATATGTAAATGAGATCACATGTTATTTATCTTTCTCTGACTTATTTCACTTAGCATAATGTCCTACAGGTGCATCCATGATATCAAAAAAAATTTTAAAACAAAGAAAAAAACCCCAATATGGATTATGTTTTTTTTTTATTTTATCAGCTTCAAATAGGTTTATCCAGAATTTTCCATAAGGGAAAATAATGTAATTAATTTTGATTAAAGGACATGTACATATATTACCCTTATTTTACATTACAGCAAATTTTGTCATGCAAAATAAAAATAAAATTTATACAAAACTCAAGGTCTCATAGCACCATTTATTATAGCCAAAGGCAGAAAGAACCCAAGTGTATGTCAATGTGTGACTAGATAAACAAAGTGTGACATAGCCATACAATGGTATATTACTCAGTCATAAAAACTAATAAAATATTAATATATGCTACAACATGAATGGATCTTAAATTATACTAAGTGAAGAAGACTTAAAAAAAAGGTTACATGCATGATTCCATTTATATGAAATATTCAGGATAAGAAAATCTCTAAGGACAGAAATTGCTGATTTCCAGAGGGCTGGGAGGAAGGGAAACGTGGGAATGACTACTTAAAGAGTACAGGATTTCTTTTCAGGGTGTTAAAAAGTATTTTGGAACTAGATAAGTATAGTGAAACAATGTGAATGCACCAAATCCTATTTAATTTTACACTTAAAGTGGTTACTTTTATATTACATGACTTTCATCAGTGTAAAAAATTTAAAAAGACAGGTTGTGGGTTTGATCTTTGCTCAGGGAAGATATAAGAAGCAAACAAATGAATGGAGAACTCAGTAGAACAACAAATTGGTGTGTCTCTCTCCACCCCCTCTTCTTCCCTCTCTCAAAATAATCAATGAGTAAAAATATAGAACATGGACAAAACCAAGGGAGAGGGTGGAAGCAAGGGAGGGAGGTGGGTTTGCCTGGGCGGGGAGGGTAAATGCAGACAACTGTAATTGAACAATAAAATAATTTTTAAAAATATAGAATATTTCTATAAAATAAAATGAGATGTTCTCATGGAGGAATTTTGGGGAAAACTACAGAGTCCTTAGTAAATTATTTTTATGAATTTTGAAGTGTCAGTGAGAATCAAGTACCATTTAAAATATTTAATTTCAGTTGATAAAAACATCATATAGTAAATGGAATTGAAAATAGATTAAGAAAATGCCCTTCTTTCTTGTGCCTATTAGAAAACAGAACATTAAAAACTAATACCAACAACATACCAAAAAAGTCATCACAACTACTTTTTACTCATTAGTCAATTCAGTCCTGTATAGTTAATTCTTTCAGGAAACAAGTCGTAGAAATTTCAATAGTCCCTGATATAGTCTGACAAGTGTCTGAGCGATATCAGCTTTCATCTTTGAAGCTTGGTCTAGTCTTTTAAATATCAATAATTAAGAGAACTTGGTTCACTTTTTCTACACTGTTCTGATGTTTCCTTTCTTGTTCAAGAAACAAGATCTAGCTTCTTAGCCTTGTTGGGAGCTGAAGTCATGTCTAGATGTGACTAAATGCATATGGTTAATTTAATATATTATCCGCTGTAGTAAAATGCACAGCTATTTCATTAGGATTCCCTCACTGTTTCCTTTGGGAGTCAGAATATGTTATGGACGGTGATAGCATTACCAGGTCTATCCAACTTCCAGTCCTCTCTATAGTGTGCCATTTTTGACACAGATATAGACATTAATAATAATTCAGCTACACAAAAATATCTTTTCAAGATTTTATTTATTTTTAGAGAATGGGGAAGGGAGGGAGAAAGAGGAGAGAAACATTGATGTGCGAAAGAATCATTGATCTCCCTTGCCCCCACATGGGGACCAGGCCTCCAACCCAGGCATGTGCCCCAACGGGGAATCAAACAGCAACCTTTCAGTTTGCAGGCCAGTGCTCAGCTCAGAGAGCCACAACAGCCAGGGCTAAAAGTATTTTTGATTTAGCAACTTTTCTCCTGTGGTTTTCATTTGTTTAATTTTTAAAGGGTTATTTTATTCTTGAGGATAAATTAATGTGGAAACATGGATCAGCTGACTGTGGCAGGAGCCCCAATGGGGGATTGCGCCTGTAATCTGGGCATGTGCTCTGATGGGGAATTGAACCGGTGACTTTGAACACACTGAGCCATGCCAGCAAGTCTCTCCTGCAGTTTTTATGAAAGTGTTTAGTTAATTAAGTTATAGAACATACCATGTACCTAATAAATACAACTTTAACAAGTCCAATACTATGTTAAAGGAAAATATATCACGACTAATTGGCATTTGTCCCAAGAAAACAGCATTGGGTCACATTTAAAAATCAATGAATACAATAAAAAAGATGGCTAACAAAATATAAAGAAAACCATATTGTCCACTTGATAGATCGGGACTGGACATTGCCAAAATCCAACATCCATTCTTGTTCATTTTTCAGGCAAAGGAGGTTATAAAAGAACTTCTTCAACTTGGTGAAAGGCAGTAGTTTCCCGGGGCTGCCAGAACATAGTACCATGAGCTGGGTGCCTTACACAAAGATATTTTTGTGTGTGTGTGCATATTAAACTCATACCTTCAAAATGGTGAAAGGTATTAGTTTCCCGGGGATGCCAGAAGTTTGAAATCAAGGTGTCAGCATGTCGGTTCCTTCTGAGGGCTGTGAGGGAGGAACTGTTCCATGGCTCTCTTCTAGATTGTGGTAGCATCAGGCATTTCTTGGCTTGTAGATGGTGTTCTTCCTGTGTCTTCACATTACCTTCCCTATGTGCATTTCTGTCTTCATGTCCAAATGGGCATTTAAATTGTAAAGTAAAAGTTTTATTATAAAATAACATGATCATCTATGTTGAAAATTCAATGAATTCTATTACACTATGTGCTAACAAGAGTGTTTTATCAAGGTTGAAGGATGTAAGACTGGTATACAAAAGTTAGTATATTTAAATATAGCAGGAATATTTAGAAATTAAAATTGACCAATTACACTAGTTATAATAATTTTTAAAAATCTGAAATAGAACTAAATCTGATAAAGTATGTGTATGACTTGAACTCTAAAAAACACAAAATATTGTTGAAAAAGACCTAAAGAGAAATTAATACTGTGTCAGATTAGAAAACTGAACAGGAGACAGATGTCAATCTCTACAGATTAGATATATAGGTTCGATGCAATCCAAACCAAAGTTCCATGAGGCTTTTTTTTGTAGAAATTGAGAAGCCAGTTTTAAAATTTATAAATGCAAAAGATCTTGAGTAGTCAACAAGATTTTTAAAAGAATAATTAATACTAACACTATCTGATTTCAACCAGTATTTCTTTTATCTTTTTTTGTATATATTTTACGTATCTTGAAGTTGTCCAACAGCTCCATTATCCTCTAATAATTTTTTTCTATACATATTTTATTTTGGATTAATTTTATTGGTATGCCTCATGTTTATTACACTTTGGATGATATCTAATTTGCAGTTGATTTTATCCAGTTTATTTTTCGTCTCAGGCATTGCAGCTTTTCATTTCTAGAGGTTCTATTTGAGTCTCTTTTCTAACTTTCATGTCTATATTTAACTGTTCAATATTTAAATTAGTTTTTGAACATATAGAATTTATTTAATATCTGTTTTAATATTCTTCGCTGCTAATTCCAACAGCTGAATTCTTATAATTTTGGATTGTTTTGATGGATTATTTCTCCTCATCATGGTTCATATTTTTCTGCTTCTTTGCTGACTGGTAATTTAGATTCAATGCCATACTTTTTAAATTTTATCTATTGGTGGTTGAATATTTTTGCATTCCTATAAATATATTTGAGCTTTGCTCTGAGATGCAGAAAAATTACTTGGCAACAGTTGAATCTTTTAGTTCTTGAATCCAAAATGTGTTAGACAACACTAGGGCAGCGTTTAAACTAAAGCTGTTCCTGTCTTAATAATGAATCAAGGAGTGTTGTGTACCAATGCCCTGTTAATTCTGAAGTCCTCCAGTTTGTCTGGCCCAGCAGGAACATCCACTCCTGTTTCCTCCACTCCTTTTGGGTGGCACCTTCCTTGCTCTTGGGTAGTTTACTCATTGCATGTGTTGATCAATCTCTGCTGAATGCCCAAAGGTGAAGACCCACTGCAGATCTTTGGAGTTCTCTTGCTGTTCAGTTCTTTGCTCTGTGGGTTGTCTCAGAGTTTCAGTAAGTCTGTTTCCCATAGTTTCTTCTTGTCTATGTCAGGACTTGGAAACTCCCCTAAAGGAATGAGCTACAGCAGTCACAGGGCCACCTGTTCCTGTCCTGTCTCTCGAGGAGCCCTGTCCTTTGTTGCATAATGTCCAATATCTTTAAAACCATTATTTTGTATATTTCAAATGCTTTGCATTTTGGTTGTTTTAAGTAAAATACTAAATCATATGTCTTTTGTAGTATCTTGCTTTGCAGAGGAAGTGATTCTTTACGGTTTTGAAGCAAATATTTTTGTCATGGACTCAAAAAAAAAAGGAATTGATATGTTTTTAGTTGACACACATTTTGAGGTGGGGAATCAAGTCCAGTGACTTGCTGGCTGACAATAAGTTACTTGATAGTAAAAGGTGATACATTAAAGCCTATATCCAAACAATTAAAACTGGCAACAAAGAGTGATTTTGATGTTTTTAAAATGTTTTTAGTAGAACTTACTCCAATCTTGGACTCCAGAGGGCTAAAAGTTTAAAAGCTAGAAATATTTTTTGCCATTGCTTATTTAGTATTCAAACTCCACCTTAAAGGAATCATTATAAACAAAATTTGGGGGAGGGTAGATTAAAAGTGCCAAAGGAAATTGCATATACATATATACACATACACAGGCATGGGCAAAAGTAGGTTTATAGTTGTGAGTACACAAAACATATAGTGTATTCTTGTATTATTATTTATTAATTTGTATTTTTCTAAGTGAACAAATGTAAACCTAATTTTGCCCACCCCTGTATACATATTCCTCCATATATTATTCGGGATCACATTTTAGATCAAAAGTTTTGGCTGACAGATTTCTAATGTCAGTGAAGAACTGTGTTTATTTCAAAGAAATCACTAATTGACTCCCATGCTGCTTTTGTATTCCGTCAGCAAAAGAATACTTGGGGATATATATACATTGAATACATAACAGGACTGATTTTTAATGTCATTAAAGGGAATATATGAATTTTTCTTCCTTGTTCTTAGTAATGGGGAGCCAGAGATATGCATATCTAACCAGATAACCAGAAAACTCACAGACCCTGCCAATTTAATAAAAATTAAGTTCTAAAAATCTCTTATTAAGTTCTATGTATGAAACATTGTTCTAGACATTGATATTAAAAAATAAATATGTATAGTTTCTGATTTTGAGGCATTAGGTTCTGGAGAGGAGGAATATGTTTGAATCATCCGTGTAATAACCTGTGATAACTGCTGTGGTAGACCTGGGAAGAGCCCCGGTGGTCTGGGAAGGAGTCCAAGGGGAGACGATTCCTGAGCTCAGTCTTTAAAAGCACAGGTAATGGAACAGGAGGGGATGGGTGTATGGAAGGTTTCCAGAGGAAGGCTCCTGTGTGTACCATCCCTAACTTTACTCCTGAGGCACTAGTCATGTTTAATTTACTGTTAGATCTTTCCTGGGATGATTTTAAAACACATTTTGTATCTTTAAATTTTTAGATTAGTTGAATAAACTACACAAAGCCCACTCGGGTCTCTAATCAACTGTCCATTTTGTAGGTAGGGTAATTTGCAAACACTACATCTGTCAATGGCAATCTTCTGCTTAAATCTCCTTAATAGAATTCTCTAAATTCCATTAGGAGAATGCCCCAAGTGTTTAAAATGTGTTCCAAGTTCCTTCATGGTCTATTCACTGATAGTCCCTTTAACTCTATCTCTATTTCACATTACTTTCCTCAATGCATATAGGGCAAGCCATATTTATTTCCACGTTGCTCCTCCTTTTAATTTTCATGCTTTCTCTTGCCAACAAACATTTCTATGCTGCTTGAAATCTATCTCCAGTATTTTCTTCTCTATCAGCAGGAGTCTACAGAGATTCCTGCATGCTGAAATATGGCTTTCTCATTCTAAACCTCCCAAATTTTGTTAGTAGTTTTTTAAGAAAAATCTACACCAGCTCAGAGAAACACTAACCCTCGCTTACCCTCACTGGGTTTTCATATCTTTACTTGCCAATGTGAAGGGAGCAGCCCCCACACTGAGCCTTCCCAACATTCACTGCCTGTTACCACTATCCGCATTCTGCCATGGCCTCTGCTCTCACTGTGTGCTTGACTCCTGGGATGTTAATCATTCAAGAAGCACAGGCCTTGAGGTCACTCCTCGTTTTCCCATGGAAAGCTAAAACTTTGGTTTACTAAAGCCCAACTCCCTTATTTTATTTAAGGACCATTCTCTAGAAAATCTTTTCATTACTTAGAGAATCACTGATTTTTCCTTTATTTTACTGAATGATTCTCATCAGCCATCAAACTTGACCACATTTACCTCTCCAGCTACTTCTCAATGATCCATTTACCTTATTTTCAAATCTCCCCACAAAAGCTGCCTCAGGTTTTCCTCTCAGGTTTTCTGTTGTTCCTACCCCTTCACTAAGCCCAGCCTTTTCGAAGTTGCCAATGATCTGTACATTGCTAAATTCAATTTCCCTATCAACTCACATTGACCTTTCAGGAGATATCAGCAAAATGGTCATTTCTCCCCTATGAAACATATCTTTAATGTTTTTTAGAAAAATGTACTTCCCTTGTTTTCCTTCCATCTTGTCTGTCTGGCAAAATCCTTTGTGGGATGTCTCTCATCTCTGAAAGTATTAGCAGAGGAATGTTCCAGGCTTACCTCTTGGTCATTTCTTCTATCTACATACCCAATCTGTTGGTGATCTCACTCTTGTGGACTTAAATTTCCATCTCCATTTGTTCCAAATGATCTAGTTCCTTGTTTCCTGGCTTGCTTGCACATTTCTGGCATTCTGCTTGTCCTTTCTGTTCTCTCCACTCGATTCCTTGCTGCTGTTTGAGGTTCATTAGAAATACTTCTACCTTTGGGCCTTTGCATTTGATATTTCTTTCTGCCCAGAATGTCTTTCCTCTATACATCTTCGTGGCTCTCTCCCTCACCTCCTTTAAATACTTGGTATAATATAACCTCCTCAGTAAAAAGTTTGCTGACTAATCTGTTTAAAATTGACCATCATTTTCACCCTGGCACTGACTACATACTTTTCCCTGGTTTATTTTCCTTTACAGCATTTATCCTCCAACTTATTACGTATTGTACTCATTTATTTATTTTTATTTCTGTGTTCACTTAATGTAATGTAAAGTCTATGAGACAAGGTTGTTTTATTTTTTTTAATTCTCTTTTGTTCAGTTATACCTCTCTACTGTTTAGAAAAGAACATGTCTTGAGGCCCATCTATGCTGTGTTGTATTTTCTTCTTTTCTACAGCTGAGTTGTATTTCATTGTTGAAATGTCCTATAATTATTTTATCCACTCATCCACTGATGGACGCTTGGGCTGCTTCCATATCTTGACAATTGTAAATAACACTGCAATAAACATAGGGGCACTTATATTCTTTTGAATTAGTGATTTGGGTTTCTTTGAAAATATTCCCAGAAGTGGCATTGCTGGGTCAAAAGGCAAATCCATTTTTAATTTTTTGAGGTTATCTCCATACCGCTTTCCACAGTGGCTGCCCCAGTCTGCATTCCTACCAACAGTGCAAACGTGTTCCACTTTCTCCACAACCTCGCCAGTACTTGTTTATTGATTTATTAACGATGGCCATCCTGACAGGTGTGAGATGGTATCTCATTGTGTTTTAATTTCTCCGATGATTAGTGATGTTGAGTATCTTTTCATATGTCTATTGGCCATTGTGAAATAAGCCAGTCAGAGAAACACAAATACCATTTGATATTTGGTATCACTCCTATGTAGACTCTAATGAACAAACTGAACTAAGAAGCAAAAGAGAGACAAAGTAGGGAAGTGCTCCATTCATTATTTTATTTATTCAAAAAGTACTTATAAAACATAGCATTTATGATGTACTTTTATTTTTTTAAATTTTTATTGTATTTTTTCCATTTCCATTTAGCCCCCTAATGCACCCCTCCTCCCCATATCACCACACTGTTGTCCATGTCCATGAGTCCTTTTTTCTTTTTGCTCAATCCCTCTACCTCCTAACTTCCCACCCCTATAGTTCTGATGAATCTAAAACAAAAACAGCAAGAGTTTTGCTTCCAAATGTCAATAATTAACATATAATAATAGTTTCATGAAAACACAACTTAAAAACCCATGGAAAATTGTCTTGGAATTTTACTTTATGTTGCTGTTTTCCACTCTTTAAGGTAAAATTAAACATATTATAACTATTTGTTTAAATCTAAACAAGCTACCCTAGATTGTGTATTATACATAAATATAAGTTAAATATATTTCATTTGAAATTGAACAAAAATGCATCTTTGTAGTGAGTTGGCATTTTTGTCAGCATATATATATATATGGTGTGACATTCAGTTGAACATTGAACATCTTTATGGGTTAGGCACTATTAGGATTTTTAGGATACAGTAGTGAACAAAACAAACTCTCTGTCTTCCAAAGCCATGTTTTCTACTGGCTAATTTATATAATAAGTAAATAAACACGTAAATCCAAAAGATGTCAAGAGTGTTGTATTATGAGAAAAGGAAAAATTATTCTTAAAATGCTTTATTTAAAAAGATTCTGTAATGGATTAGGGTAAGAGCACAGGAAAAGAGGCAATAAAATATACATTCATAAGTAAATCTATTCCTGTGGGATGAGAGATCTTCAGCTCACAGGACCTAAAAAGAAACACAAAAACAAAACAAAACACCCATAAATCAACTGCGAGAGAAATCTGTCTTTATTCTGGACTCAGAAAGTTTGAAATCAAAGATGTTTGAAATCAGAAGATGAAGGAGAGATTATCTAGGGGACTGCCATCCAAATATGAACATTGGACCTGCTAGAATAAAACGAACAGAAAGAGGCCTAGAAGTTATTTTTTTCTGACTTAGATTACAAACCATTGGAAAGATTAAGCAAGATAATTCTTGAAAATTCTACTTCTTTGCTAGAAGAAAGTTTAAAACGTATCATATTTGGTTTATGTATTTATTTTTCATTGAATTTATTGGGGTGACATTGGTAATAAAATTATATGGGTTTCAAGTGTAAGGTTCTATAATACTGCATCTGTATACTGTATTGTGTGTTCACCATCCAAACTGCAGTCTCTCTTCATCACAATTCATTCCCCTTTTCCGTCTTGTACCTCCCCACCCCCTTTTTGTCTTGTAATCACTGTGGTGTTCTCTCTGTCTCTGAGATTTGTTTTGCTTTGCTTAATCCCTTTACCTTTTCACCCAGCCCCCGGGCCCCATTCCTGTCACTCTGTTCTCTGTATGTATGCTTCTGGTTCTATTTTGTTTGTTTGTTTGTTTATTTTGTTCATTAGGTTCTACCTATAACAAAATCATGTGATACTTGTCTTTCTATGACTGGCTTATGTCACATAGCATAATGCTTTCCAGATCTATCCATACTGTCATCAAAGATAAGATTTCCTTCTTTTTTACGGACATGTAATATTCCATTGTGTAAATGCCACTAATCCACTTATCTACTGATGGGCACTTGGGCTGCTTCAAAATCTTGACTATGGTAAATAATGCTGCAATGAACATAGAGGTGCATATATTCTTTTTAATTATACCATTTCAAATAATGTAAATTATTTTTATTCTAACCAACAAGAAGGAAAAGTCTTAACTTGAAGCATATTTTACATATATAAAACTTAGATATAAAATCTTCCTTTTACTTCCTACTCTGTCATTAAAAGGTTAACCATTATAAGGTGTTCCTTCCTACCAAGATTCTCACTTTAGTTTCTAAATAGCCCAGAGAAAGAAAAATAGTTAAAACTGCTGAAAATGTAAAACTTATATGTATGTGAAATAAACTACAAAAATACACTGAACAAATTGTGATTTTATTAATTTTTGGTGAACATAGGAACAAAAAAACTAAAGAAAACATATGTACCAACTTCAGAAAAGACTTAGTAGCTAATATATTTGCCACCAAAATTATTTTAGTAATAGCATACCATACTGAAGGAAAAGCATTGATGAAATAAAATGAGGTATTAAAGCTTTGAGACCATTAGTTTGTTCCCTTATTTGGTATATGTATGGGTTGGACAGAGGGGAACAGGGGAAGTGAAGGTGTGGGCAAGAAAATTCTGTCATTTGATCACCATAAGCCTAAAGGAAACTATGCAGGTAGAGACCACACACATCTACATAATAGTCACTAGAAAGGATTACATTGAAATAAAAAGTCAAAAATAAGAAAATGGAAAGTAGCAATAGAAGATTTATTACTCACAGTTACTTTAGAAGTTTTTAGCAGAGTTGGGAAACTCAAGATTGGAAAGAAATGAAGAGTTGATGAGAAAGAAAAGATAGAGGACTTTTTAACAAAGTATCATATTCGGTCTCAGAAACAGATAAGTATGAAGTGGAGAGTACACAGGATAGGACAGGGGCTGTCTATTGCATGTAATAAATTTCATTTCAAAACTAAGTTTTAATTTTCCACGCAGTGGATATCCTGAGAGGTCAAAAGTAAGCCTGTAATAGGTGTGAGGTTGCCATGTTTTCTTCATGCAGCTAAAAGAGCAGTTTTGCCCTAAAATTGGAATAATTTTTATTAGCGTGAGTGAATCTTTACACACGAAATATGGGCGTTACCAGGTCATCTTGAAAAGAAAGCTGAGTCCTTCCTCCTTTTTTGCTTGATACTTGTTTGCATGTTGACATCACTGCACTAATGAAGTTTGATTTCAAGTTACTTCAGCTTGCCCTTGGACGACCTATTCAGCAGAAAGTTGAGAAAAAAAACACTGTTCTAATGGGCACAAATTACATTTTTTGCCTTCCAGTGAGAAGGTCATTATAGCATTCATTTCATTATAAAACTAAATTAAACCAGTGAATTATTAAAGTAATATTAGGTTGAAACACAAAAGTGTAAATATGAGGCTTAGTCCTAGCCCACAGCTCTCACCTTATAAAAGCAGCCCTTAGTTTCGTGTTTCCCTCCTTTATGCTCACAACGGCTTCTGTTTTCCAATGAGAATGAGCTTATTAGTTTAATATATATTAAATATATGCATATATCTTTATATGAGTTGTCTTTAGGACTCTTGAATGGGTATAAATTTTCACTGTGGTTACTCATCCGGCATTTGTGGCTTTCTCTTAAATTTCTCTATTTGGCACTATCATGCAATGAAACTAAGTCAGGCTCCTTTTATATATTTACAAAATGAGCAAATCAAAAATCACATCCGAAACCCATGTGCCAATAAGCACAAGTTAAGTCTCCCTGTAGTGGTTGCTGTCCTCAGGGGTATGTCCTGAGGAGAAGGCGGCCATTAATTCCAGTTGTGGGGAACTGGGAGAACTTAAGAGCAAAGCTGGTGTTGCTGCTGATTCAAAAAGCTGAGCTGAAGGTAGATAGTGAAAAAACGAGAGTAATCTAAGAAATATGAGAGAACACTGAGAGATGAAAATTTGAAGACTATTTTAATTTACTCAGTTCAAGAAATATTTACTTGCTTGACCTTGTGCATGAAGAATGGTTAGAAGTCTGACCCTTTTAATTCTGGGTGCGTTTCAGACTGACATCTGGCTGGTACACACGGACACTGTCATCCCTGGTATCAGCATTTTGAATGCTGTGATTCTACTGCATAGTCAAGCCTTAGTCCTTCAAATGCCCCCTCTTCTCTGTCTAGCTCAAGACTTATTTGGAATTTTCTGTACCTTTCCAAAATCTAGTGAAGAAAGCAAAACCTGTCTGGCTCAGCAGGGGCCCTTGAAGTGCCTGGTTCAGACCAAAGCTGTCTAACAGCAGATTTTTTAGTCCATACACTATCGTGGTGGTAATTATGAATTCTGAGTTTAACACCTGGGTAAATAGATTAGAATGGAAGAAATATTTAAAAAGAAAGATTGAAAACGTATTGTGAGGAGCCTGGACTATGATGTTCAGGGTGTGGGGGAAATTTAATGTTTGTTTGTTTGTTTGTTTGTTCAAAAGAAGTACATGACATGATCAAATACTGTATTTTAAAAAATAATTATAATGGTAAGGCAGTGCATGGATTTATATTTGATGTAAGTGTCCAAATTA